>PVIY010006972.1:0-84548 GCA_004026745.1 Myrmecophaga tridactyla
CGGTTTAATAATGAATGGAAAAGGCAGGCTACACCGCTGTAGGTCTGGCATTTACAATAGTGTAAACAGAAAGTGCTGAATAGCTAGGCTCTGACAAGGCCAAGAACTAAGCTTGCTCAGAGGTCTAGAGTCACAAACACCTAATAACCTGTTTAGGTCCTTAGTTTTCAAAGACTCTGCACCAACTGGCTTCATTCGTCATTCTTTATAAATTTAGATATCTTGGAGAGAGAATATGATTGGCTTAGTTTGGGTGAATTGTATACCCTTCAACTGTGTCTGTATATGTGTGTGTGTGCAGAATTGTTTTCAGTTAACAGTCCCATAAAGACCACATGGAATAGGAGGACTCACTTACTGAAGGAGATTTGGGGTGCTTTTAGCAAAAGAGAGGGGAAGATATTTCAAGAAGTTAAGGAAATAGATGCCTTCTACATATTAGGTTAAAATTAAATAAATTCTTTATTCAGAAGTGTTGAATTAATTGTCACATCTTAGATTACTGCTAACTGATAAAATTGGACTTTCTTATCCCTTTACTCTTCCCTTTTTGACAAGTTAGGGCTCATACCAATGGATCAACTCTGGTTTCTTGGTTTCATAGAAAATGATGCATGAAAATTAAAACTTCAGGTTATTCATGGAATTTAAAAATTATGCTGTTTTTCCCTTTAAGTAAGATTAATTTGGAATCCAATAATTTTTTCTCATGCCAGTAATTGGGAATATCAATCTTTGTATTTGTCTGGTGTCAAGGATACCCCACCCTTGAGAGAAAGAGCATTTTTTAGTGTTAATGATAATTTACATATATATATATAATTTTTTTTATTAGAGAAGTTGTGGCTTCACAGAGCAATCCTGCATAAAATTCAGGATTCCCATACCCCATCCTACTACCAACACCTTGCAAGAGGTGGAACATTGGTTAAAATTGTTGATAGTACTTTTTAATAATTGTACTATTTTTTAACAGTAGTTACATTTGTTACAATTGAGAGATTATTAAAATAGTATTATTAACTCTTGTCCATAGTTTACATTGGGTCTATACATTTTACCCATATACCTCCTGTGCCGTTTTGAAAGGATTATATACTCCAGAAAAACCAGGTTTTAATCCTGATGCATCTTGTGGTGGCAGTCCTATCTTTTAATCCCTATTTAGTACTATAGGGTGGAAATTTGATTAGATTATCTCCGTAGAGATATGGCATGCCCAATTGTGGGTATTAACCTTTGATTAGAGGGAGATGTGACTCCACCCATTCCAGGCAGGTCTTGATTAGTTTACTGGAATCCTTTAAAAGAGGAAACATTTTGGAAAAAGTTTCAGAGCCATGAGAACCACCAGAGTACACACAGCCAGAGACCTTTGGAGATGAAGAAGGAATTTGCCCCAGGGGGAGCTTTATGAAACAAGAAGCCTGAGAGAAAGCCATAAGACTTCGCCATGTTGGACATGCTTGCCACTTGCCTTTCCAGTTGAGAGAGAAACCTTGAACTTCATCGGCCTTTCTTTCTTTTTTTTTTGATTTCAGGAATTTATTTTATCTAATATTACTATAACTGCCTATAGTTTTTTAAACCATTTTTTTTTGTTGTAAAATGTAACGTATATATACAAAGAAAAGAAATAAAAAAAGCAATAATTTTCAAAGCACATTTCAACAAGCAGTTACAGAAGAGTTCCCAGAGTTTGTCATGGGCTACCATGCCCTCATCTCAAATTTTTCCTTCTAGCTGCTCCAAAACACTGGCAACTTTATCAGAGTTATAGTAATGGAATTATACAGTATCTGTCCTTTTGTGTCTGACTTATTTCACTCAGCATTATGTCCTCAAGGTTCATCCGTGTTGACAGATGTTTCGGGACATCATTTTGTCTAAATGCTGCATAATATTCCATTGTATGTATATACCACATTTTGTTAATGCACTCTTCTGTTGATGGGTACCTGTATTGTTTCCATCTCTTGGCAATTGTGAACAGTACCACTATGAACATCAGTTTGAAAATGTCTGTTCATGTGAATGCCCTCAACTCTTCTGGATATATACCGAGTATTGATATTGCTGGGTCATAGGGCAACTCAATATTTAGTTTTCTGAGGAATTGCCAGAATGACTTCCACAGCAGCTGAACCGTTTATATTCCCATCAAGAGTGAATAAGTATTTCATTTTCTTTGCATCCTCTCCAACATTTAGAAGTTTCCTGTTTGTTTTATAGCAGCTATTCGTAGAGGTGTGAGGTGATATCTCATTGTCATCGTAATTTGTATTTCTCTTATAGCCAGTGATGATGAACAGCAATTCATGTGCTTTTTAGCTATCTGTATTTGTTCATTTCCTCTGCCCATTTTATAATTGGGTTGTTTGTTCTTTTGTTGGTGAGCTGTATAATTTCTTTATGTACACAGGATATCAAGCCTTTACCTGATGTTTTCAAATATTTTCTGCCATTGATTTGGCTGCTTCTTCACCTTTTTAACAAAGTCCTTTGAGGCACAGTAGCTCTTGGATTTTAAGGAGTTCCCGTTTGTCTGTTTATTCTTTTACAGCTTGTGCTTTGGATGTAAAGTTTAAAAAGCTACCTTCTATTACTAGATCTTGAAGATGTTTCCCTACGTATTTTTCAAGATGTTTTATGGTGCAGGCTCTTACATTTAGGTCTTTGATCCACTTTTAATTAATTATGTCTAGGGTATAAGTAGGGGTCCTCTTTCATTCTTTTGGTGACTGAAATCCAGTTCTCCCATTCCCATTTATTGAAAAGACTACAGTGGATTTGGGGACCTTATTGACGATCAAATGTCCATAAATTTGGTGGCCAATCTCTGCACTCTAGATTCTGTTCCACTGGTCAGTTCTATCTTTGTGTCAGTACCATGCTGTTTTGACCACTGTGGCTTTATAGTCAGAAAGTGATAGACCTCCCAGTTTGCTCTTCTTTTTTAAGATATCTTTAGCTGTTTGAAGTTTCTTTCCCTTCTATATAATTTTTAAAAAATTTTTTATTGATATAACAACATACAAGCACATACATTCTTAACATACAAACATTTCATACATGGTATACAATCAGTGGCTCACAGTATCATCACATAGTTGTATATTCATCACCATGGTCATTTTTTAGAACATTTGCATCACTTCAGAAAAAGAAATAAAAAAAAAAACTCATACATACCATACCCCTTACTCCTCTCTCTCATTGACCATTAGTATTTCCATCTACCCAATATATATATATATATATTTAATTTTAACATTTGTTCCCGCTGTTATTTATTTATATTTAATCCATATGTTTTACTCATATGTCCATACCCTAGATAAAAGAAGCATCAGACACAAGGTTTTCACACTCACACAGTTACATTATGAAAGCTATATCATTATACAATCATCTTCGAGGAACATGGCTACTGGAACACAGCTCTGCAGTTTCAGGCACTTCCCTCTAGCCTCTCTAGGACACCTTAAACTAAAAAGGGGATATCTATATAATCTATATAATATAAAAATAACCTCCAGGATAACCTCTCGACTATGTTTGAAATCTCTCAGCCATTGACACTTTATTTTGTCTCATTTCTCTCTTCCCCCTTTTGCACGAGAAGGTTTTCTCAATCCCTTGTTGATGAGTCCCGGCTCATTCTAGGATTTCTGTCCCATGTTGCCAGAGAGGTTTATACTTCTGGGAGTCATGTCCCACGTAGAGATGGGGAGGGCAGTGAGTTTGCTTGCCGTGTTAGAGAGAGAGAGGTAGGCCACATCTGAGCAACAAAAGAAGTTCTCTGGGGATGACTCTTAGACTTAATTTTAAGTAGGCTTAGTCTATCCTTTGCAGGGGCAAGTGTCATATGAAAAGACCCCAAGACTGAGGGCTCGGCCTTTTGATTTGGTTGTTCCCTTGCTTACGAGAATATTAGGAATTCTCTAAATGGGGAAGTTGAATTTTCCCCGTTTCTTGCCATTCCCCCAAGAGAACTGTGCAAATATTTTTTATTCACTGTTCAGATCACTCTGGGATTTGTTGGGGCATCACTCTGGACAAACCTACAAAATCTCATCATCAGCCTTGCTTGAGTGAAGGTAACCTCTTGTGGTGCCTTAGTTTGGACAATTTTTATAGACTTCGTTTAATTTGAACATTTTCACGGTCTTAAAACTGTAAACTTGCAACTTAATAAATTTCCCTTTTTAAAAGCTGTTATTTTTCTGGTATATCACAGTCTGGCAGCTAGCAAACTAAAACACTTCCCTATTATTAACACCTTGTATTAGTGTCATACATTTGTTATAACCCATGAAAGAGCATTCTTAAACTTGTGCTCTTAACAATAGTCCTTCATCTATAACAGGGTTCACTATGTTATACAGTGCTATGTTTTATCCTTATAATTTTTATTATGGTAATACGTACATCCTAAAGTTTCTCCTTTTAACAACATTTACCTGTACAGTTCAATGCTGTTTAATTAGTCTCAGAACAATGTGGTGCCACTACTACCATTTGTTTCCAAATCTTTACCATCAGCCTATATAGAAAATCATTACAAGTTAAGCATCGGCTCCCTATGCCCTAACCCCAATCTATCTCCTGTAACCTTGACCATGAGTGCGCCAATTATAATTAGTTCGTCACAGTGAATTCATACAATATTTGTCCTTTTGTGCCTGGATTATTTATTTCATCGAATATAATGTCCTCAAGTTTCATCCATGCTGTTGCACGCATCAAGACTTCATTTGTTTTTACAACTGAATAATATTCCATTGTGTGTAGATACCACTTATGTTTATCAGTTCATCAGTTGATAGACACTTGGGTTGCTTCCATCTTTTGGCAGTTGTGAATAATGCCACTATGAACATTGATGTGCAAATATCTGTTCACATCCTGGCTTTCAGTTCTGTCTATATACCTAGTAGTGGGATAGCCGGATTATAAGGTAATTCTATATTTAGCTGAGAGAAAGAGCATTTTGAGAATAGAATTGAAAAATAGATGGGCATGGAAATCTCTAATAATAATAGTATAATCAGTTGTAACATGTAGAACATTCTGTTGGAGTGCAGAGGTGCAGCGTAGATCATATACACTTATTTGAACATCTTTCTCACTATTATTTTTAATCAGAAACACAATTAGAATTAAAATGGATATGAAAGAACTCTAAGATAACACACTCTACAATTTAAAATATTGAGTTCTTAATTAAAAAAAATTAATAATTCAATTTAGGTCCTAATGGATGTGAAAGGATTTGTTAACACAATATAAGGTATTGCCTTGTTATTATTATTTCTGCTATTCTTTTTGGTAGTCTTAATATTTGGGCATATGAGAGCCACTAGATCAAAGATTTTATGGTGTCAGCTCTAATATCTGCTAAGGCTAAGAACTTGGCTCTTTTAGTGCATGTGTTTATGAAACTAAAGACTTTAAAGTAAAACTTTATACTTAGAACTTTAAAGTAAAAACTTTACTCCTATGTCTCAGCTATTGATACAGCTAGTTACCAGTTGGAACATTGAGTTCTAAAGACTCTTCTTATCTGCTTTCAAAAACTGTTACTCAATGTTTTTGAATTCCACTTGAAACTTGTAGGGAAACGTCACTGGGTTCAGAATTTCTTCATCCTATGGAATGTTTCTTTAACCAGTTTTTAGACAGTGACAAAAGGAAGATTAATTTAAACTTCTTGAGGCCGTTACTCTTCTGATGTGTATGTGTGTATATAACTTTCATCCCAATGAAGGGAAACTGGGAGTTGGATAGAAAACTCTCTTGCTACCATGTTATTTTTCCCTGTACCATGCCTTTCCCTCATCTTTAGCTATTAAGAGGTTGTATTACCTCCATGGAGAGAGACACATATTGTTACTAACTGCTTTGATAAAAAGTACTGTCAGAGATCCTTGGATGAATGGCAAGCTGAGCCGTTTACTTTTGGGAAACTTCAGTATTCCTGAAAAGCTGATCAGCCGTGATATTACCATATGCTAAGGATATACAGGATAATCTTCACATATAATCAGTTTCTTAAGCTTTAGACAGTGGAGAACCAGGTGTATGAATATGATGAAAATTCTGGTCACATTTTCCAGCCTTTATAAGTAGTATGAACTCTTTCTCTTCATCTTTTCACATGTAATGAGAAACCCAGTTTTATGGAAATTTACTTTTCAGGATTAATTTTCTGAATAATGAAATGTATTATGTAATACTTGAAATAGAACATAACCACTTTTAACAAGAGATAGGAAGCTCACAGTTTGCTTATCTTTTTCTATTTGTAATAATTTTTAGTACTGAGACAAAAGTGAGAATGAAAGTGCACACATTGTTTTGTCTTCTTATACAGCCTTGGTTGTAATGAATTTGAGAATAAATTAAGTGTTGTGGCATTGGGATGCTGCCCAGATCTATACATTATAGCTTACCAGAGCAGCACTTCCCAGTCTCTTTGAATTTATGGCATCCTACCTGTGTTTGATTTTACTTCACCCTCCTCTTCTTCACTGTAGTGACTGTGACAGCCAGTTCTCTTTTAGCTGTGAGGAACAACGTGCTGATGTATGAAATCCAGAAATTATCGCCGTAATTCAATTTTCTCTAGTTATGTCATCATTTAATTTTAAATAGTCACTACTAGATCTTTTCTAGACCATCATCAAGCTGCATGATTACATTGATATTTGGAATATATTTATTTAAAATTTTTGGTCAATCAAAATTAATGTTGTTTTGAAAAATGTTATGACAGTATGAAAAGTACTCAATCACAGTGAATAAGACTAGCATCTGATGTGATAAATGTGATCAAGAACTATTAAGTCTCTCCTATGCTAAAAATGCTGTTTTTCATACGGAAGTATGTATAAATGCAATAGTATTTATAAGTACTTCAAAATCAGCTTTCTATAAACTTAATGTAATAAGTTCATTTTAAAATAACTAAAGCAGTCTCTCAAGGTTGACCTCAGAAATGGTATGAGTATTGTTTTCCATTCCGAGAGCTCAGGGATATCACATTGTCTTCCCTTTCTTGGCTTTCTGTGTTTTGCAAATAACTGTGGTCTCCTTGGCATGACTAATTGTCATGTAAGATGCACTCCCAATGTCCTTCTCCAATTTCAGATGTTGAAGTTCTTTCTCCTTTACACGTTACAGAAAAGCTTGGCTTTGGAGAATTATTCTGTTTCTCTGGTTTATACAAGACAGCCAAAACATTATTTGTGGGAATTAAGGTAAGCACTGTCATGTGAAAGATACAGATAATCTCTGGAGCTCAATTTAAGCCAGTTACTTCAACCTTTTAATTTTAGGCAGTTATTATCAAACCTTTTACTAGATTGCTAATGACTAGCAAAATTGGTTTGAGTTGAACCTCCTTTGGTACTAATAAGTGGCAAAGTGGACCCAAGGTGAGATGTATGAAGAAGAAGCCATGCTGGGGAGTCTGGACTTATTCCCAAATTAGATAATAAAGGAAGCTCTTAAGAAGTTAAGATTTGGTTCATTTCCTTTCTCTTTATTTTGGGTCGACCTGACCTTAGGTACTGTTTTTTTTACCACATAATGTTATTTTGAGAAGTGGACTATTTTCATAGTCTTATTTCATAAGAAGCTTCAAGTAAGTAGGGCAAGAGCTCGGTCTAAGGTTGTTGAACATGATAGAGACTCAATTGGGATTCAGACCTCTAGTACTGAATTTTTAGTTCAGTGATTACATCACTATCACACCATACACTGTGTGAGAGATTTTATTTCTTTTCTTCTTCTTCTTTTTTGCATGGGCAGGCACCGGGAATTGAACCCAGGTCTCCGGCATGGCAGGCAAGAACTCTGCCACTGAGCCACTGTGGCCCACCTGAGATTTTATTTCTTGACGCTTATATTGTTTCATGTGTGGAACTGAAATGTTACATGAGATTTATAACCTTCTGCTTCTTAATTCTTAATATGATAATATGATAATTAATTTTTAATATGACTCTTAGTTTAACTTAATATAAACTTAGGTATATGAGGACATTTTGAAATAAGTGTGATCTCTCCCCTAATTCTTTGGTCCCCTTCTAAATTTAAAAGCACATACATAACCATAATCATCCCCCCCAAAAAAAATTTACTAAGATAAGTTAGCTCTACTATAAACTGATAACCTAAAGGTTGTAATTATATTTTATTTCAAAAGGTGTTTTCCCTTGGGTAACCAACTTTCTGTGGAAATCCAGGTGAATAGTGCTCAGGTAGAAGATACGGCAAATGCTTTTTTTCTCCTCTTCTCTGTCCCCATGATTGGCTGGTGCTGAAATCTGAGTCTAGTTTTGACAGTGCAAGGTCTTTGCAAAGCTTAGGCCTGTAGTTTCTGGGGACTTGGAATGTGAGTTTGGACATGTCATAGATTAGAAATGTGTGGAAACCACAGTAGCAGATGGAGTACCTAACGTGACTTTTTAAAATGAGAATATTTACAGTGTTATAAATATTAACCCCTCTTTGAAATTTGTGTTATATTTTTACGGCTTGTTTGCCTTTCAGCTCTCTGTTCATGACATGGTGTGATGTAGAAAAGCTTAAATTTTCTACATAGTCACATTTGTCAATCTTTTTTTCTTATAGTTTCTACTTTGATAGTTTGCTTAGAAAGTCTTTTCTACTTGGAATTAGATTTTCCCCCTTCTTTTTGAGTGGACATTGGGTGTTTTGAATTTTTTAATAAGCTTTTTGTTTTGGAGTAATTTTAGATTTACAGAAAAGTTCTAAACATAGTACAGAGAACTTCTGTATACTCTTTATCTGGCTCCACTAATATAAACATCTTATATAACTAGTGCATTTGTCAAAACTAAGAAATTAACATTGGTACATTGTTAACCAAACTCTAGACTTTATTCAGAGTTCACCATTTTTTTCACTAATGCCCTTTCTGTTCTGGTATTCAATCTGGGCTACCACATTGTGTTAGAAGGGTTGGGTTTTAAAGAGGCAGGACCACAAATGGCAACATGTTCTGTAAAGAGTAGCTATGGTGAAAACCCTGTACATGTGTAGAACTTTATAATTTTTATAGTTTACAGAGTCCTTTCACTTATATACATGTAACTTATATAGAAAATATATTCTGCCCTATGAAGTATATACTTTTTTACATTTGTAGACCACAAGGAAGTTGGGCACCAGAAATGCCTATCAAATTATCCATTTTCCATTATCCATTCATCATAATTCTCTAAGATGTTTTTGCTCTCAGACTGTTATCTCATTATTCTTTGGCTTGGACCAGAACAGAATGTCAGGATATGTTGTTGCTGACTTTTTAAGTCCAAGAGAGAAAGACACACTCACTGTGAAGAAGCTTTTTATGTTTCTGCACGTCATAGGAAGTTAACACATAAACCCAGAATTTTGATGCTGGGCCTGACCAATCTTCAGATTTTATTGCTTAGATGAAGCGTGTTGTATATAATGAAAAAAATGATTAGCAATCTATAAATACATGCCTTATTTTTTAGATAGGTTTGAAATACTCTGTGCTTGCTTACCCATCTCTACCCTGCTTATGTGTAAAGACAAATGAACATAAGGGGTGGAGAGGGCAGACTGGAAATTAGGTAGGACAAGTTACATGTTGGGCGGTTTCATGCCTACACTGCTTGATAAAAATAGCTTTAGCAGTGAGTCCTTAGATGCCTCCATACTTGATTATCCATTGGCTTCTCTGTTCACCTGTTAATGTGAGCTTTCTCTTGGGTAACCAGTAACTGATTTCTACTTGTGCATTCAAATCAGTCTTCTGTCTCCTAACTAAAAGTACCTCTAATTTTTAAAATGTTTTAATCTTATCTCACTGGTAAAACACTACCACCCTGACTTTAGATTTAGAAAACAGTGTGAAACCAGTTGCCTTCAGAGAGAAGTCAGTGAGGGAGTAGAGAAGTGGTTATTGGCTTTGGTTTTCTACAACTTGTAAGACCACTTCTGTAGAGTTGTTAAATTCCATCCTAACTATCAGAGATGATCGGTAACTTGTACTGGAAAACCTCCAACCAATTCACTAGTAAATTAATAGAAATATAATATTTTAAAGCAGATGCCCATTAGCAGATTACAGCTAGGAGCCCTAGCCTTCTCAAGGAGTTTTTCTCAGTGGTTTGTGACTCTTTCATTGCAAGTAATAATCAGTGCTTAACACGCGTAACAGTTATACGAAGTATTTTTCCACATATACCAGTTTATTTGGCCTCACAGAAAACCTTTCACAGTATGTCATACATTTTTTTTAATTTTAATTCTATTTTTTTATGGAGAACTAAGGGTAAGGTGTTTGCCCATGGTCATAGAGCTGTTAAGCAGAAGTCTTGAGACTTGAACCAATATTTCTTGATTGCAAGTCCTACATCCCTTCTCTTATGCCCTCTCTCACTCTGTGGCCTCCTTTCCTTGTTAGTGTTGCCATTTTTATAGATTTACCTGTGAGATAGACTGGTGGAGATTTTCTCTTGGAAGTCTTAGATTATGTTGGGGACCAGGGCCTACACTCCAAATTGATAATTCATAGACTCTGTTAAGTGCATATCAAACATCCTTTCCTGCCTTATTCCTTCTTAATAGGAGTTGTGATTTGTTTTCATATATCCACTCTTCCACCATGTGACTCTGGAGAAGGTGACCCCATCCCCAGAGCAGATGTCAATCCGTATAACTTGTTCAGCCAGTCATCCTGGTTCCCCGTTCACAGTGGGTGATTGCTAGAGGGGTAAGCCACTGATGTGATTCTGGCCAATGTGATGAGAGGAAATTATACCAGGAGGTTCTGGGGAAAATTTCTCAACCTTGAATGACAGTACCAGGAAAGATGGTCCTTTTCATCCTCTGAAAGTTGTCTTATCTGCATGTGGTATTGGGAATATCTTACTGTCATTCTGAACATGAAGCCAATGCTGAGGAGAGGTCTGAACCAAGAAAACAGCAGAGAAACTCCTCAGAGCCCTGGCATCTCACACCTGGCATACTCCTACCTTTGGACTTGTTAGGAGAAATACATTTCCTTATTGTTTAAGCCAATTTGAGTTGTTGTGGTTACCTTTTACTTGCACCTGAAGACATGCTGACTGATAAAATAATGATTAGAGTCCATTCATTCATTCATGCCATGAAGAAGGAGTATAAGGTATAAGGGCAGAAAATGCTCCCTGAGAAAATGCAGCGACGTTGGTGGGAGAGAGCCTATTTCACACTGGGCTTTGTATCCCATAGTTAAGGATTTTGGTCTTTATTTCAAGAGCATGTTTATGACCTGAGTACAGTAAGCTGTAGTTAACTTAAGATACTCTTGCTAATGAAAGCCTTGGCTTAATATTTCAAAGAGTCAGGTTTGATTGGTTGGGCAGGCAAGGCGCTGGCAATGGTTAAGAACTTAGTGATTAGCAAGTTTGTCTGGAAAGCACAAAAGAGCTTCTTTGCATGGAATCTGATGAAGGACACAATCTGTATTCTTTTCTCCTTTCCTCCTGATATATTTTTCACAGTTTTTTAAGTTCTGCATAACTTGTGAACAGTCTGTCATTCTCTTACTCTTTGATCATTTAGGTTAAAAAATTGTGGTCAAGAAATCTATGTTGAGATTATAAAATCAGGATAGTTGTTTTGTTGCAAATGTAATTTTACAGGTATAATAATGTATCTGAAATTGAACTTTTAGCATCTCCAAAGGTTTCATGTAGTTTGATATAATAAGATCTGCTCGGATTCTCATACATATGGATATATTAGCAAAACTGGACTACATCCCAGTGTAACCAGGCAGGGAACTTCCCTGGACCATGTAGCGGGACTGCAGTGAACAGCCACAGCCTTCCCGCAATTATATTAGTATGTGATGTGGTCCCTCCCTATGTTTATTAATTAGTGTAGTTGTAATGAGACTTCCCCCCTATGCTTTTAAGGATGCTGATCAGTGGGCATCCAGGCCGAATTTTAGTAGTTTTTGGGAGCCTTCTGTAGAAAGGTGGGAGGGATTGGTGTTTCAGGTGGTGGCAGGTGAGCCTCCTGCCAAGTTGGCATAATGGGAACAGGACTCTTCTGAGTTGCCATCTGTTTGTGGCTGATAGGAAACCAGCAGTGATTTCTGAGGAGTAAGGAACTGTTCCATTTATGTAGAAATATTTAGGAATTAGTAATGTTAAGACCGTGCTGATCAGGTATTAGTAGGTTGGGGTAAATAGATGGTGTTGAATGACTTTTCATTATTACTAATTTCAGGAGACTGCTGCTTGGGTTCAGCACCCTCCCTCTTCCAGTTAAAAAGCCAGAACTTTTTTTTACTGCCTATTCAGACTAACCACTCAAATCAGCTACAATTTTGTTCTGAGTAGGCTCAGGTAGGTTGACATACTTTGAAAAAAGCAGATGGTGCTTCTCCATATATCAAATATATATAATAAACCATTAACAAGTTCTAATATGTTGCCCCTTTGTTTTTAGTTAACTTATTTTATTGTAGTTTTATATATATATATATCACAAAATTTTGCCACTTCTACTATTTTTAAGCACACAATTCAGTGGCATTAATTACATTTACAATGTTGGGCAATCATCACTACTATCTATTTGCAAAATTTTTCATCGCTCCAAACAGAACTCTGTATCCACCAGCAATAACTCCCTATTCCAACCTCCTCACAGCCCCTGATAACGTCTAATCTACTTTCTGTCTTTATAAATTTACTTATTCTAGATATATCACATTAATGGGAGTCATGCAACATTTTTTATTTTGTGTCTGGCTTTTTCACTCAGCATAAAGTTTTCAGCATTCATCCATGTTGTAGCATGTATGAGAACTTTGTTTCTTTTTACAGCAAAATAATATTCCATTGTGTTTATACACATTTTGTTTATCTGTTTATCTGTTGATGGACACTTAAGTTGCTCCCACCTTTTTGGTTATTATGAAAAGTGCTGCTGTGAGCATCAATATTCAAGTATTTGTTTGAGTCCCCCCCTTTGTTTTATAAGCTTGTATTTACTTACTGTCTCTATCGGGACTTGAATCATGTCCTCCAAAAAGACACATTCAAAATTTAATCGATGTTCTTGTGGATGTGAACCATTTGTAAATCGGACCTTTAAAGGTGTTATTAGTTAGGGTATGAACTCAATTGTGAATAAGATCTTCAAAGGTCCTATTCAGATGAATCCAAATTGAATCAGGGTAGGCCTTAATTCATATGGCTGCAGTCCTTATAAGGAGAGTAAATCTAAACAGAGACTACAGACAACTGAGCAAGTGTAGTAGAAGTCAGAAGGAGAAGCCATGTGATAGAGATGCAGGCCAAAGATCCTCAAAGATTGTGGCAAAGCAGCACCAGATTGCTTATAGACACTGAGAGAAAGCATAGATTGTCAAGACCTTAATTTTGGACTTCTAGCCTCCAAAACCGTGAGCCAATAAAATCCCATCGTTAAAACCAATCCATTGTGTGGTATTTGTCATAGCAAACTGGCAAACTAAGACAGAGTTAATGAGGTGAAATGTGTCTGCTTTTCATCTTTGACTTGCTGCTCTTGCCCAGGGCAGTGCTGCTTTCAGGGCACAGTGGTTTTTGGTGCTGTCCTGACAACTTTTCTTCTTTCTCTCCTGTATTATACCATCAAAGCAAGGGTGTGGAATAGAGAACAAGTCACTTCCCCTATAAGCTAACATTAGTTGCTTTGAGTAGTTAACCTATCGCTGAATGGCTTGCCAGAAAATTGCTGTGAAGCCTTTTGGTGGCCTGGGGAGAAGCAGTGTTTTTGGTTATCCCATCTAATCACTGCCATGGAAGCAGGTTCAGAGGTGCAGCTTGCCTCATTCTTGCTTAAAGACCCTGTTGAGTTTGGTCTGTCATCTGTAGGTTTCTGTCTTCTTTCAAAATGATCAACAAAAAGGACCCTTGAGCCCTCTGTTACCTAGGTGCTTCTTGGTTATTAGTAAGAGACCTAATAACCAAGGTCTCTTGGTTATTTATGTAGAAAGAGGAATTTAGTGGAAGGATTCTGATTTATGTAGAAAGAGGAATTTAGTGGAAGGATTCTGGACCATATAATAGAATGCAGGCAGGATGTGGCTGTACTCAAGGTTGGGAACCAGAGACTGAAACCATAGTTGAGGCCTGGAAGGTACTTTCTTTCTCTCCTTTCACTCTTCACCTCTTTCTCTTCTCTTAGCACCCCTCAGTGCTTCTGGTTATTCTTATCTGTCATAGACCAGCATCCTCTACTTCTCAGACCATCTGGCACAACATGGCTACTAGCTCCCATGCTTTTCATATTATGACCCAGGTGTCTAGAAATTCTGGGTTTGAGAATTTCCAGGAAGGGACTGATAAATGGTTGTAGAAATGGTGGCTCCCATGTAACTGTGCACAGGGATGGCAACAGTCAAGGGCATTGAGGTTCAGCAGAAGGAACTTCATTGCCTCAGTTTACAAATATGGAAGAGACCTATCTGCAACAGTTAACAAGTATGAAGGAACTCAGGCTGTAAAAGCACCTAAGCTTTGCATTAGAAAATAAAGCAAAACATGGTTAGCACAATACTGTGTGATGGTCGCACAATATTGTAAGTGCAATTGGCAAAGCTGAGTGTGAGTATTGTTGAAAGAGGAAGGCTAGGGTCATGTATGGCACCAGAAGGAAATCTAGAGGACAACAACTGGGGCTGTATAACTTGGCGAAACCTAGAGTGGATGATGATGGTGGTTAGTTGTACAAATATAGAAAGTTCTCATGTGAACTAGGACAAGATATATCACTAGTATAAGGTGTTAATAATAGGGTGGTATATGGGAGAAATACAATTAATGAAAACGAAGATCTGCAGTTAACAGTAGTATTCTTTCAGTGTTAGAAAGGCACGATACCAAAGCTAAATGCTAGTAATAGGGCAATATAAGGGGTATGGGATTTTTGTTTTAAGAAGAAATGAGAATGTTCTCATATTGACTGTGTTGGTGAATGCATAACTGTGATTATGCCAAGATCCATTGATTGTACACGTAGGGTGGATTGTATGGTATGTGGATAAAACTGTTAAAAAATTAAAAAGAAAGTAAAATAAAATAATAAAGCCAAAACCAAATCACCACCATTACTGCTGTGAACAAAAACTCTAGTAAATTGAGGAGATGAACCTGTTATACACATTCTGGAATTATTTTTTCTAAAATCAGATATTTCTTAGTAAAATAAACCATAAGTCTATTTTCACATCAATGTTGTCTTGAGCTCAGGGAAATTTTTGTGTGTGTGTGTGTGCTGTATGGTGGGGGTCACATTTGATTCTTTTTCCATGTTACTATCCCTTTACTGCAGCACCATTTGTTGAATTTTTGTTTGTTTGGTTTTTCGTTTGTTTGTTTGGGAAGTGCATGGGCCTGGAATCGAACCCGGGTCTCCTGCATGGCAGATGAGAATTCTGCCACAGAACTACCCTTGCATCCCTTAAGTGCAAAGAAATTTTGAGCAAAATTTAATCAAGTGGGGTAGCTCTATGTGGTAGAGATATTCCTGAGAACCTAAGTATAAATACAATATTTTAAATTAAATTGTGTTTTAAATGCACAGGGAAAGCTTGCGATCACAAGGACTCCTTTTGTAAATCCTTTTCGTAAATTTGATTTTCCCTATTTCACATTCACTTAAGGTGTACCAATAGATTGTCCTTCCTTGCTCTCATTGTATTTCTCTGGGAACACAGATTCACTGGCAGATCACACACTCTACTGACTTTGGAGGTTATGAAAAATACCTCTTCCTCTGTGAGTTGTTTGGCACACATAGAACCATTATATGACTTTAGGAACTCTGTATGAACTGGAATTGAATTGGATTGAGTACCCTGTGTAAATTGTGAAGCTTTATGCAGTAATCCAAGGATAATTGAAAGTGCAATTTAGTGATTGCAATTTTGAACCATTCTTTCTTGACTAAATATCAGAGCAGTAGCTAATGGATTGTGATTTAGCATAAATCTTGGATTCTTGAAGGAGTTTCTGAGAATATTTAAGATACTAGCAAATATTTAGGCTTTCCATATAAAGCTGGCAGTAGATGCATACCATGGCAGATCACCTAGATTGAGTGAGGAGAGAAGAAGAACTTGGATAGAGCCCTCAGAAATGCCACTCTTTGAGTTGTGTTTAGAGGATGAAGAACTTTTGGGGAATGCTTAGTAAGGTAGAAGGAGAACAAGCAGAGCTGGTTGTCACAGACGCCAAGGAAAAGTGAATTTCTAGATTAATGCTGTACAGTAGAATTTTCGGTGATGATAGAAATGTTCTGTACCAGTGCTGCCCAATAAGGTAGCTACTAGACACATATAGCTATTGAGCAGTTGAAATGTGACTAATGTACCTGAGAAACAGCATTTTTATTTAATTGTACTTAATTTAAATTGAAATTTAAATAGTCATAGAAAACTTTAAAAACGTTAAAACTGGAGATGACTCAAGAGCCAAATAAATATTTGAGGTTTCAAAGATAGGCCCCAATTCATTCATTCATTCATTCATCAGGTATTAATTGAAATTTATAGGACATAAATATTGTCTGAATGAAATATGATTTGACTGAGATTCTAAAAAATACAGGCAAAGGATATGAATTCTTTTTAAGTGTATTCATGAGATTAGGTTCTGCTGCATATAACAAAAACTGAAATAAGTGATTTATACAAGAGGAAGGTTTACTTTTCATATTAAGAAGTCTGGAGGCAGGGTGGGTCACAGTGGCTCAGCAGACAGAGTTCTTGCCTGCCATGCCGTAGACCCGGGTTCGATTCCTGGTGCCTGCCAATGCAAAAAAAAAAATAAGTCTGGAGGCAGACAGACCAGGGCTATTGGATGGCCCCCATGGTCATCAGGAGCCCAAGATCTCTTTCACCATCATCACATCGATGTTCTTGATGGTGCAAGATGGCTGTGGGAGCACTGAAAGATTCAGAAATGGCAGGAAGGCAAGAGGACTGACCTTCAATCAATCAGTCTTTTCCGAGATCCTTCTTGGAAGCCTCACCCAGCAGTTTGACCTCCACTTAAATTTCACTGGCCACATTTAACTGTAAGGAAGGTTGGGAAATGAGTCTTTTAGCTGGGCACTTAGCTGGGCAAATAGGACTTCTGTTGGTCAAGAAGAAGGGGAGAATGGATATTGCGTCCATGATTGGCAGTCTCTGCCTTAGTTGGTAAAGGAACACTTTCACAAGAGTGGGGGAAGTTGCAACCCCTCCTCCCTATTCCTTTCAGTGGAAATTGGGGTCAAGCATACTCCCACTAGGTTTTCAATTCTCTGAGTAGCTGCATCACTTCAGGAGCTTAGATTTTTCTTCTGTGAGGAAATCCATCACCTAGGATGTTGTTAGAGTCAACTCGTCTGCGTGTATAAATGCAGGGTCTTTGAAAATGTTAACCTGTTATCATTAATTATAACAGCAGGGTGAAAATGGAGGTGTGGGCAAAGAAGTAGAAAAGATGTCTATGTGATTCACATGCCAGGTTGAATCCCCCTACCAGTTTAAATAGAAATCACCTGTAGTACTTCAGGAATTATTGACAGTTTGTATTAGAGATATATTTTTGTTTGTTTGTTTTTCATGGTTTCTTTTTTTAAACGCAATTTTATTGAGATATATTCACACAGCATACAATTGAAGGCTCACATTATTACTACATATTTCATCATCACATGTTTTTTTTTACCATCACATAGTTGTGTATTCATCATCATGATCATTTTTAGAACATTTGCATTACTCCAGAAAAAGATATGAAAAGAAAAACCTCATACATACCATACTCCTTACCCTACCTCTCATTGACCACTAGTATTGCAAGCTACCCAATTTTTTTTTAAACCTTATCCCCCCCATCTTAATTATTTTTTACCTTATTTTTTACTTATCTGTCCATAGCCTGGATAAATGGCATGTCAGCCACAAGGTTTTCATAATCACACAGTCACATTGTAAAAGCTATATAGTTACACAGTCGTCTTCAAGAATCAAGGTGACTGGAACAGAGTTCAGCAGTTTTAGGTGCTTCCTTCTAACCATTCCAGTACACCACAAACTGAAAAGGGATATCTCTATAATGCATAAGAATAACCTTCAGGATAACCTCGCGACTGTGTTTGAAATCTCTCAGCCACTGAAATATTATTTTGCCTTATTTTTCTCTTCCCCGTTTTGGTCAATCCCATGATGCTGGGTCCTGGCTCATCCCCAGAATTATGTCCTACATTGCCAAGGAGATTTATACCCTGGGAGTCATGCCCCACGTAGAGGGTGGGGAGAGGGCAGTGAATTCAACTTCTAAGTGATTTTCAAGAGAGAGGCCACATCTGAGCAACAAAAAAGGTTCTCTGGGGGTGACTCTTAGGCATAGTTATAAGGAGGCTTAGATTCTTCTTTGCAAAAATAAGTTTCATAGGAGTGAGCCCCAGGATCGAGGGCTTGCCTATTACATTGGTTGTCCCCAATGCTTGCCAGAATATCAGGAATTTCCCAGGTAGGGGAGTTTAATATTTCCTCCTTTCTCCCCTATGGGGACTTTGCAAATATTTTTTATTCTCTGCTCAGATTACTCTGGAATGTATCAGTGCATCACACTAACCTCTATAAACCAACGAGATCTCACTCTGTATTCAAGATACCGTGTAATCATGGTGTTCGAATAAACTGACCATACCAGCCAAACCAGATGGTGTGTTACCAAAGATATAAGTTTTATACGAAATAAATATCTCTTCCTTTGGTGTTATACTGAAGTTGAAGTTTTAAAATATAGACCATATCATCCTTTATCCTTTATTCTGACTTATGTTAGTACTGACCAGATCACCTTCACTCATATATCTAGTTGAAGTCTGATCACTTTTTCACCTTTTTTAACAGTTTCTGTATGGGGTAATGCTGACTTTCATAGCTTCAGAGCTCTTTCTCTAAGCCTCAGTTTTCACACAAATACCCGAATTTCCAGGGAATGACCAGGTTATGTACAAAGAGTTCAGCATCTCAGAATTTAGATATAACAGTTAAAACTCCATGAGTTGGTGTGGCTGCTGTAAGAGTTTACAATCTAGGAATCTTTACAATAGTCAGTAACCTGATAACCCATGCTCTCGACTTCAATTGTCTGAATTTATATGCTATAGTTAGTTCATATGAGTGAGGCATGATAATATTTTTCTTTTTGTTTCTGACATTTCGTCCAACATACTGTCCTTAAGGTTCAGTCACCTGGTTGTATGCCTCACAACTTCATTCCTTCTTGTTGCCATTCAATAGTCAGTTGTATGTATACACCAGAGTTCACCCTTCCATTCCTCAGTCACTGTACCCTTAGTCTACCTCCATCCATTGCAAATCGTGAATACTGTCACCACAAACACCAGTGTGCAAGTGTCCTTTCATGTCCTCACTTTCAGTTCTTCCAAGTATATACTTAGCAGCCGGGTTGCAGGATCATATGGCAACCCCACTCCTAGTCTCCTGTGGATCCACCACACTGCCCTCCAGATGGGCTGCAACACTCTGCTTCCTTACTAACTGTGAATAAGGACATCTCTCCACATTTTCTTCAGCACCTGTTATCTCTCTGTTTAGTTTTCCTTTTTTATTCTTGCATGGGCAGGTACCGGAAATTGAACCCGGGTCTCCGGCACAACAGGTGAGAATTCTGCCACTGAGCCACCATTGCACTGCCCTGTCTCTGTTTATTTTTAAACAGTTTTATTTGCACATCATACAATCGAACCTAAGTAAAAAAATCAGTGGTTCCTGGTATAATCACATAGCCATGGCTTTGCCACCACAATCTATATGAGAACATTTCCTTTACTTCCGCAAAGAATCCTATACCCCTACCCATATCCTCTACTTATTGCCATTTAGTTTTGGCATATTGCCTTTTTTACATTCAGTGGAAGCAAATTGCAGTGTTACTGTTACCTATAGACCCTAGTTTGCATTGATTGTATTTTTTCCTGTATACCATCCCATTTTCAACACCTTACAATTTTGACATTCATTTGTTCTTCCTCATACAAAATCATTCTTATTTTTGTACATTTAATCACCATTTTCCACTCTAGGCATCGCTAAGTTTACCATCTCAGTCTTTATCCTCCATCTTCTCCCATCCCTTCTCCCTCAACCATATTCACACTCAGCTTCATTCTGCATACTTATATTATTGTGCTACCATCAGATAGTATTGTGCTATTCATTTCTGGATCTTAACCATTAGTCCTGTTGAACATTCTGTACTCCTTCAGCATCAAATGCCTAATCTTTACTTTCTGTCTATCCAATGATATAACCTGTGTTCTTAACTTTTCTTGAGGTTCACTCACTAATTTTCATATTAGTGAGATTGTATAATATTTGTCCTTTTGTTTCATTATGCGGAGTGCTAATTTCACTCAGCATAATGTCCTTAAGGTTCATCCATGTTGTCACATGCTTCATGACTTTATTCTGTCTTACAGCTGCATAATATTCTATCGTATTTATGTACCACAGCTTGTTCAGCCACTTATTCATTGGTGGACATTTGGGCTGTTTCTGTGTCTTGGCAATTGTGAAAATGCTGCTATAAACATAGGTGTGCAAATGTCCATTTGTGTCCTTGCCTTCACTTCCTCTGCATATGTATACCTAGTAATGGGATTGCTGGGTCATATGGCAATTCTATACTTAGTTAGCTTCTTGAGGAACTGCCAAACTGCCTTCCAGAGTGGTTGCGCCATTCTGCATTCCCACCAACATTGAATAAGTTTGCCTCTTTCTCCACATCTTCTCCAGCACTTGTCATTTTCTGTTGTTGTTTTTTTTTAAGTATGGCAATTCTAGTGGGTGTGAGATGATATGTCTGTGTGGTTTTGATCTGCATTTCTCTAATAGCCAGTGAAATTGAGTATCTTTTCATATATATGCCTTTTAGCCATACTAAACCCTTATCTGATATATAGTTTCCACATATTGTCTCCTGTTGTGTACACTGTCTTATTATGTTCCTGACAGAGTTCTTTGATGCGCAATAGTGTTTAATTTTGAGGTGATCCCATTTATCTATTTTTTTTTCATTGCTTGCACTTTGGGTGTAAGGTCTAGGGAACTACCTCCTATCACAGGATTTATAAGATGTTTCCCTACATTTTCTTCTAAAAGTTTTATGGTCTGAGCTCTAATGTTGAAGTCTTTTCCATTTTGAGTTAATTTTTATATTGGATATGAAATATGGATCCTCTTTCATTCTTTTGTACATAGATATGCAGATCTCCAAACACCATTTATTGAAGAGGCTGTACTGTCCCAGTTGGTTTGGCTTGACTGCCTTATCAAAGATCAATTGTCTGTAGATGATATAGTCTATTTCTTAGCGTTCAATTCAATTACATTGGTTAGTATATCTGTCTTTACGCCAGTACCATGCTGTTTTGACTGCTGTAGCTTTGCAGTATGCTTTAAAGTCAGGTAGTGTGAGACCTCCCCCTTCGCTTTTAATTCTCAAGATATTTTTAGCTATTTGGGGCACCCTGCTCTTCCAGATAGATTTAGTTATTTGTTTTTCTATTTATGCGAAGGATGTGGTTGGGGTTTTAATTGGTATTGCATTGAATCTATAAATCGATTCAGATAGAATTGACTTCTTACATATATTTAGTCTTCTGATCTATGAGCATGGTATACCCTTCCATTTATTTAGGTCTTCCATGATTTCTTTTAGGAATTTTCCTGTGGTTTTCTTTATATAGTTCTTTTGTGTCCTTTAGTTAAGTTTATTCCTAAATATTTGATTCTTTTTGTTGCTATTGTAAATTGAATTTTTTTCTTGATTTCCTCCTCAGATTGCCCATTACTAGTGTATAGAAACACTACTGATTTTTGGATATTGATCCTGTTCCCTGCCACTGTACTCATTTATTAGCTCTAGTTGCTTTGCTGTAGATTTTTTGGGATTTTCAACATACAGTATTATGTCACCTACACACAGTGAGAGTTTTATTTCTTTTCAATTTGGATGCCTTTTATTTCTCTCTTTCTTTTTTGATTAATTGTTCTGGCTAGAACTTTAGCACAATGTTGCATGACAATGGTGACAGTGGTCATCCTTGTCTTGTTCCTGATCTTAGAGCGACAGCTTTCAGTCTTTCCCCATTGAGTATGATGTTAGCTGTGGGTTTTTCCTATATTCCCTTTATTATGTTGAGGAAGTTCCCTTCTATTCATATCATTTGAAGTGTTTTCATCAAGAAGGGATACTGAATTTTTTCACATGCCTTTTTTTGCTTCTATTGAGATAACCATACATTTTGTCTGCTTTGAATTTGTTGATTGATGTGGTGTATTACATTAATTGATTGTCTTGTGTTGAACCAACCTTGCATACCTGAAATAAATCTCACTTGGTCACAGTGTATAATTATTTTAATGTGCTGCTGGATTCGATTTACAGGTATTTTGTTGAGGATTTTTTTGTCTATATTCATTAAAGAGATTGGTCTATAATTTTTTTCTCTTCTGTCTTTGTCTGACTTTGGAATTACAGTGATGTTGGCTTCATAGAATTAGTTAGGTAGCTTTCTCTCCTGTTTAGTTTTTTTTGAAAGTTTGATCAGGATTGGTACACATCCTTTCTTGAATGCATGGTAGAATTCATATGTAAAGTCATCTGTGTCCTTATCTTTTCTTTTTGGGGAGCTTCTTGGTGATTGATATAGTCTCTTTACTTGTGACTGGTTTGTTGAGGTTGTCTGTTTCTTCTTGAGTCAGTGTTGGTTCTTTGTGTTCTTCTAGGAAGTTGTCCATTTCATCTACATTGCCCAGTTTCTTATATAATTGCTCATAATGTCCTCTCATTACTTCCTTTAATTCTGCAAGGTCTGTGGTTATGTCTCCTCTTCTGTTTCTGCTTTTATTTATTTGCATCCTCTCTTTTTCTTTTGGTCAGCCTAGCTAAGGGTCCATCAATTTTATTGATTTTCCCAAAGAACCAACTTCTGGTTTTGTTAATTTTCTCTACTGTTTCAGTATTCTCAGTTTCATTTATTTTGGCTCTAATCTTTGTTGTTTCTTTCCTTCCATTCGCTTTGGGGTCAGTTTCCTGTTCTTTCTCTAGTTCTTCCAGGTGAACAGTTAATTCCTCAGCTCTTGTGTTTTGTTCTTTTTTAGTATAAACATTTAGGGCAATAAATTTCCATCTCAACCCTGCCTTTGCTGCATACCATAAGTTTTGATATGTTCTGTTTTCATCTTCATTTGCCTTGAGATATTTACTGATTTCTCTTGTAATTTCTTCCTTGAGTGTATTGTTTAGCCTCCATATATTTGTGAATTTTCTGGCTCTCTGCCTGTTATTCATTTCTGACCTCATTCATTCCATTATGATCCAAGAAAGTGCTTTATATAATTTTAGTTTTTTAAAAATTTATTGAGATTTGCTTTGTGGCCCAGCATTTGATCTATCCTTGAGAATGATCCATGGGCACTTGAGAAAAATGTGTACCCTGCTGTTGTGGGGTGTAATGTTCTGTAAATGTATTAAGTCTGCTTCATTTATCCTATTATTCAAAATCTCTGTTTCCTTATTAATCCTCTGTCTAGATGTTCTCTCCATTGATGAGAGCAGTAAAGTGAAGTCTCCAACTATTATTGTAGAGGTATCTACTTCTCCCTTCAGTGTTTGCCTCATATATTTTGAGTGCATAAATATTTATGATTGTTATGTCTTTTTGATAAATTGTTCCTTTTATATATTAATAGTGTCCTTTTTAAATTGTTTTAGAGTTGACGTCTGATTTGTTAGATATTAGTATAGCTACCTCTGCTCTTTTCTGGTTGTTGTTTGCATGAAATATCTTTTTGCAACCTTCCACTTTCAATCAGTTTAGGCCAAGGGTCGAAGTGTGTCTCTTGAAGACAGCATATAGATAGGTCATTTTTATTGAGGAATTTAATCCATTATGAGTTAATGTTATCATTGTAAAGGCAGTACTTTTCTTCTACTGTTTTGTCTTTTGGATTTTATATATTACATCTTATTTTTTTTTTCGTCTCTTTTTACCTTTACCTATAGTCTTCCTTTTGACACTTCTCCACCTCTCTCTTTGATGCCTCTCTCCTGTTTTTTACTATCTACCTGTAGTGCTCCCTTCAGTATTTCTTGTAAGTCAGTCTCTTAGTCACAAACTCTCTCAGTGACTGTTTGTCTGAAAGTATTTTAAACTCCCCCTCATTTTTGAAGAATGGTTTTGCTGGGTATAGAATTTTTGGTTGACAGTTTTTCTCTTTCTGTATCTTAAATATATCATGCCACTGCCTTCTTTTTTTTTTAATTGAAAAACCAAAATAATATACAAACCCAAACATTCTTAACATACAGGTGTTCCATACATGGTGTACAATCAATGACCCATAACATCATCGCACAGTAGAATATTCATCACCATGATCACTTTCCAGAACATTTGCATCACTCCAGAAAAAGAAACAAAAAGAAAAAAGAAAAAACTCATACATACCGTACCCCTCACCCCTCCCTCCCATCAACCACCACCCATCTACCCAATATATTTTAACCTTTGTTCTCCCTATTTTTTTCTATACCCCTTACCACTCCCTTTCATTGATCACTAGTATTTTAATCTACTCAATTTGTTTTAACATTTGTTCCCCCTATTATTTATTTATTTTTAATCCATATTTTTTTTACTCTTCTGTCAATATTGTAGATCAAAGGAGTATCAGACACAAGGTTTTCAAAATCACATAATCACATTGCAAAAGCTATATCATTATACATTCATCTTCAAGAAACATGGCTACTGGAACACAGCTCTACAGTTTCAGGTTTTTCCCTTTAGTCACTCTAATATGCCATAAACTAAAAAGGGGATATCTATCTAATGCATAAGAATAACCTCCAGGATAACCTCTCGACTCTGTTTGAAATCTCTCATCCACTGACATTTTATTTTGCCTTATTTCTCTCTTCCCCCTTTTGGTTGAGAAGGTTTTCTCAATCCCTTAATGCTGAGTCTCAGCTCATTCTAGGGTTTTCTCAATCCCTTAATGCTGAGTCCCAACTCATTCTAGGATTCTAAGATTTGTGTCCTGCGTTGCCAGGGAGGTTTACATCTTTGGGAGTCATGTCCCACATAGAGAGGGGGAAGATAGTGAGTTTGCTTGCCATGTTGGCTGAGAGAGAGGGGCCACATCTGAGCAGCATAAGAGGTTCTCTGGGGGTGACTCTTATGCCTAATTTTAAGTAGTCTTAGCCTGTCCTTTTCAGGGGTAAGTTTCATATGAACAAACTCCAAGATTGAGTACTTGGCCTATTGATTTGATTGTCCCCACTGCCTGTGAAAATATCAGGAATTCTCCAAATGGAAAAGTTGAATTTTCCCCCTTTATCAGCATTCTCCCTAGGGGACTTTGCAAATATTTCTTTTTGTTTTTGTATGCTGTATGGCGGGGTCACATTTCATTATTTTCCATGTGAGTATCCTGCTATTGTAGCACCATTTGTTGAATTTTTTTTTTTTTTACATGGGCAGGCACCAGGAAATGAACCCGGGTCCTCTGGCATGGCAGGCAAGCATTCTTGCCTGCTGAGCCACCGTGGCCCACAAATATTTCTTTATTTACTGTTCAGATCACTCTGGGATTTATTGGGGCATCATATTGGCAAAATCTCATGCCCTACTGAAGGTTCCATGTCCTTATGGTGTTCATTTAACATGGTCCATTTAAGTTATATTAGGAAGTGTACTAGTCAGAATATAAATTTTCTACCAAATAAACTCTTTTTGCTTTAGTCTTACACAGAAGTTGAAGTTTTAAAATGTGAATGGCCATCTATTTTCAATACCCTGCAATATTGATATTCCTTTTTTCATCCTCATGTGAAAACATTTTTTAATTTGTGCATTTATTCACTATCATTGTATACGCTAGGAATTCCTAGATTATACTATCTCAGTCTTTAATGTCTATCTTTCCTTCTGGTTTCATATGTGCTCCCAGCCTTCCTCCCTCTATCATTCTCATATTTGTTATTTTTTGCTGGCATCTGATTTCCTTAATTAATTCATCCTGTAACTTGTTTTCACTCTTTTACCTAGGGTTTTCTTGTTGACTGTGTTTGTCCTCTATGCGTTCTTCTGGCGTTCAGTTCAAATAATTCTAGACCTCTAGCGTAGCTTCTGATTAACTGATCAGAAGTTTTCAGTCTTATTTTACTGGTTCTTGCCCTTCCTATATGCCACCTGTTTTTGTGGAAGTTGAAATTTTAGAATATGAATGGCCATCTATTTTCAACAGCCTGCAATATTGATATTCCTTTGTTCATGCAGCTTCCCACTAACATAAAGTGATGCAGTTCCCTTAATTTTCAGCAGTCTCTCCCTGCCAGTGGTGTGGTTGAGACAGAGGCTGAGATAAGAGGTGGGCTAAGGTTGCTTCTCTTTTATAGCCCCTGGGACCTGAATTCTCTGAAAGAGGGCCATAGCTTTAATTGGGCCCTGACCTCCTGTTCTTGGGAGAGATATACCCTTTAGGGTATTATCCCCATTCACCTCACCAGTTACTTTGTCTCTCAGACATGCCTCAGTTCTGCCCTTGCCTGGAACTAGCTGAAGCCTGAAAATGCTCACAGTTCTATCTAATCATCTGTTAAGCAGTTAAAAAAAAAAAAAAAAAGAGAGAGAGAGAGAGAGGGAGGGAGAGAGAGAGAGAAAGAGAAATAAAACCTTTTCTGAGCAGGACCCCAGCTCCCTGGGTTTGCCAGTCAAGGGCTGGAGTTGGTAGAGAGCTCTGTGTCCCCTGGCTTTATGTGCCCCCTTTTCTTGGGGCCCAGCCCTTTTCCAGTATATTTTTTTCCCCATCAGCCCCTTCTGCTGGTCAAAAACTCTGGGTTCCCGTAGTGCTCACTTCCTGTTTATCTGCGCTGAGGGCTTGTTTTCACTAGTGTGAATTTGTTAATTAATTCCACAGTTGGAGCTTGGTTGCATTACCTTTCATTTTTCTAGTTGTGTCTGTTTCTTTTCCCCTCAAGGAACTGCCTGATATACTCGTGGGGAAGGGATGCTGGCCTCTGTGGCTTGGGAGACTTACAGTTCTGTGTGGGATCTCTGGCTTTCCACCCATTCCAGACTGGTGTACAATGTGTGTCTGGTCACTGATATCCCCCCCCATCAGTTGTTCCATACAGTTCTGGGCTATTTAGGAGCTGTCCTGGAGGAAGAACTAAATTCCATAAGTCACTATCCTTCCATCTTGCCCCACCTCTCTCCAATATTTTCAAGTTGACATAGATCTTTTGTTTTGCCTTTTAGCAGTGACTACATTCAACATTTAAAATTCTTGGATTTAGCCGTCAAGAATTGAACTATTTTCCTTTGACCCCTCAAGGGCCATGATGGGCAGTTGTTTAACAAGGAGTAAATGCTCTAGTAAATGAGCCTAGCCAACCTCCTAACATCTCAAGGTGGTTTGGTTATCCTATATTCAATTTATAAGAAGCAGTTCTACTGAGCTAATAAAGACTTTGTTTCTTTGTGAAAAGTTCTCAAAGAAAGACAATTCTTAGTGGTGTTGATGGATGTGAAACTTTTGATATGTGAGTTATTAGCCAGAAAATAAACATTGTGGCTAAATAAAAGAATGGAAAATTAATTTGATGATACCTTGGGTCTGCAGTGTGAATGAATTGATCAAAGAGAAACAACAGCAAAAAACTTACTAAAGCGTTTTGTTAAGTGAAAGATGAAATGTTAGTAAAATTTGAAAAGGTTGGAGGTGTTAAGGATCTTTACACCTTTGTATATCAAGAGACCTCTGCTCTTGATGGAAACATCATTCAGGAAAAATTCAGGAGCCTATACAAAGATTTTTGTGAAATGACCACTGTTGAAGGAAGTGGCTGAAATGACCTTTACTGTGCAGAAAGATTAGTCTTGTGATTCTGGAGAATTTGGGAATTTATAAAGGTTTGTCATCTTCTCAGATGTCCAGGATCTACTTTGTCTCTACATTAGTTGAAAAGATGGTTTATTGCCCATTTGACTTAACACATTTAAACTCAATTTTCTCTCCTCAGAAAATGTCAGTTTTACTGAAGTATGATATGTTACTGGAGTTTGAGTGGAGGTACATGATTGCCACTTGAATAAACATTTTTACAATGGAGAACCCCTTATGGGAGGCTGGTTAAAAATGCCCCTTACCCTACTAAATTTCGTAGCTTCAGAAAGGGGAGGAATCATTTATTACTACTTTAAAGTATTTTAAAAACAAGTGGTATTCTGAAAAAGTGCTAAGAGCCTTGCTTTTTAATAAAAATCCATAGTTTTGTATGTAGCTTGTTGGAAATACTTTATCCCATAGTACCCTTCTCTTCTTTTGCAGTCCTCTTTCTGCATTCCATAGGGATGCCCCTGGAATGTCATTTCTTATAATAGAATGCCTTGAACCATACCTCTGCCATCAATAATGCAAAGCCAGGGGAGCTCAGGGAACTGTGAAGACTTGGTGCTTTGAAGGAGTAAGTGCCTTCAAAGTGACAAGTTACAAATAATGTAAAAAAAACAGAAAAGCATAGATAAGATGACCGATTTTATGTGGTACCTTGTCACAACACAGAAAATCAAATTAGTATCATAAATTTGACAAGGCACCACTTTTTAGTTTATAAGTGTGCTACATACTTCAGAGCCTTTTACAAAATTATATCACTTTTGCTTTTCATAGTGTTGTTGCTAAAGGTGATAAATTGGACAGCAGATAGGCTCTCTGCTTGCAGATGGAAAACCACCTTTTAGAGAAGCTGGGCCTGCCTCATATCTGGTCTCCCTGCTCATAACTAGAATAGACCAGAACCTGATCTGGAGCCTGGTCTGATTCTTTCCCCATTTCATGCTCCCCATCTATCCTTTAAATTTTTTTATTTGATGTTAACTTTACTAATTTAGGGCTCAGCTTCCTCCTATAAGAGCTTTGAGGTACCTTAAAAGTCCATAGACTAATAAGGAAGTTAGCTGATACAAAATTTTAGTAGCTCAAGTAAGGCAATACTTGTTGTCTTCTTAAACTTTGAAAATGAGAGTAGGAAAAGTGTTCTTTGGATTAAAATTAAACCCTTATCTTTGTTCCCAGAGGTCCCCACCACGTTATAGCACAGCTTGCATATTCTCTGCCCCAAAATATTAAAGCATATTTAAAAACTTTTTATTTCAGTCAAAATTTAGGATTGTATTAATGGGGTGACAAATGAGGGAGGTGCTTTGTGGTTTAAAGTTAGCTTTGTTGGTGTTATGTCAGTTTTTGCTGTTTTTATAAGCTGTTTTTGCTTTTAAACATGTGAAATACAAAAACATTACAGTACATTTATAAAATGGTAGAAATCACCCACAGTCTCCACCATTATTATAATTTCTAAGGGCACAATTTTTTATTTTCTTTTAATACATTTAAAGCAACAATAAACTTTCGTTGTTGACTCTTTTTCTTTGTTTGCCAGATTTCAGAACAGATTGGTTCCCTAAAGTCCTACAAAAATGCCTGCATTAGGGTGCTGTAGAGAAACAGAACAAACAGGAGATATCTGTGAATATGAGATTTCTGAAGTTATCTCACATAACCATGGGCATGCAAGAGTCGAAAATCTGAAGGGCAGTCTTCAAAGGATGGGACCAAATCCAACTGATTGGATTCTCTTGTTTGGAAGAGACGCACCTTTAGTTGATTGTGGATGTAATCAGCCACATCTGCAATCAACTGACTGTTGATTTAATGAACCAGCCATCTGGTTTATCAACCAGCCATGAAGTATCCTTGCCATAATGGTTAGGCCAGTGCTTGCCTGATTAGATAGTTGGGCACCATCACTTGGCCAAGTTGACACTGGAACCTAACCATCACAGTACCCAATTATTTTTTAGTATCATTATGGTCTTGTGGATTTTAACATGTTTAAAGAGGTTTGATCAATTGCAGTTAATATTTTTTTCTCACTTCTATGATTCTTTTTCAAATTTTTATTTTAAGATGCTTTTAAACTTACAGGACAGTTACAGAAATTATATAAACCCCAAACAGAGAACTTGAGCATACCCTTATCCTCCCAGATACCCAGATCAATCAGTTTTAACATTTTGCCACATTTATTGCTTCATTTTAATCATCTCTCTATCAGTCCCTCCGTGTCTAATCAGTCCATTTTCTGAACACTCGAGTGTAGGTTGTATACCTCATGCTTCTTGAATACTTAATAATGTCATCTGCATTTCCCAAGAACAAGGATATCAATTTATGTGCCTACCTTAAGTGCAGTTATTAAGTTCAAGAAATCTAACATTGATAAAAACCTTACAGTTTATTTTCCAATTTTTTGTGTGTCTCAGTAATAACTTCTTGAGCCTTCTCTCCTTTGTTAGTTCTTGTTCAGGACCATGTATTTTCCTTTAATTGCCATTGTCTTTTCAGTTGCTCTTTTTATTTTTTATTCTGGGAACATATATACAACATAAACTTTCCCATCTCAACCGTTCCCAAGCATGCCATTCAGTAGGCTTAGTCACATTCACTATGTTGCAGTATCCTTACCACCTTCGCCTCTCCCCACACAGAACCATATATCCATAATGTATTAACTCCCCATTCACCTTGCTCACCTCCCCCAGCATCCTGTAGTCTCTTTCTCCATGAGCTGACATATTCTCTAATATCTTCTTTATATATATTAGAGAATTTCTATATAGTAACCATGAGTCTTAAATTTAACATTAAAAATCAAGAACAGCCTTGTTTGCTTTAATACCAGCTTCACTAATATACAAGCTATTCTCTTATACTCTGTCTCCCACCTTGTGTAGTTTTGTAGTTATGAGTCCCAAATCATTGATTTCTCATTACAATTTATACATTTGCCTTTTACATCTGTAGGAAGTAAAAGATCGAGTTGCAAACAAATACAATAGCATTGGCATTTATATTTACCCCTGTTGGCACCCTTTCCACATGGCTTCAATCTTCTCTGTTGTCCTTTCTTTTCAACATACAGAACTCACTTTATTATCTCATAAGGTTATATTAGTGGTTATGAACTTGCTTTGCTTTTATCTGGGAATATTTTAATCTCACCCTCATGTTTGAAAGAATTTAAATGAATGTAGGATTCTTGATTTGTAATTGTTCTAGCTTCCTAGCTGCAGGAATGCAATATACCAGAAATGGAATGGCTTCTAGAAAGGGAGAGTTTATTAAGTTACAAGTTTACAGTTCTAAGACTGTGAAAATGTCTAAATTAAAGCAAGGCTATAGGAATGTCCAAATTAAGGCGCCAACAAGAGGTTACCTTCACTTAAGAGAGATCAGTGAAGTTCAGGGTTTCTCTCACAACTGGAAAGGCACATGGCAAAGATGGCAGTGACGTCTGCTAGCTTTCTCTCCAGGCTTCTTGTTTCAGGAAGCTCTCCAGGGGGAGTATTCCTTCATCATCTCCAAAGGTCTCTTGCTAGGTGGGCTCTCTACTTCATGGATCTGTTGTGTCTCTGCTCTCTTGGAATCTAAAAAGGAACTCTTTCCAAAATGCTTCCTCTTTTAAAGGATTCCAGTAAACTAATCAAGACCCACATGGAATGGGTGGAGTCACATTTTGCTCTGTTCAAAAGTTAATACCCACAATTGGGCAAGCCACATCTCTGAGGAATAATCTAATCATGCTTCCAAATGGGCAGTGCTGAATAGGGCTTAAAAGAAACGGTTGCTCCCACGAGATTGGATTAGGGTTAAGAATGGCTTTTCTCGGATATGTAAATCCTTTCAAACCACGGTAATTTTTTGGCTTGACTACTTTAGATGTATCATTTCATTGCCTTCTTACCTCTGTGGTTTTCAGTGATAAATTGATACTTATCTTATTGAGGCTCCCTTATATATGACCATGATGCTTCTCTCTTGTGACTTTTCAGAACTCTCTGTTTACCTTTGGTATTTGAAAGTTTGATTATAATATGCTGTAGTGTGGTTCTGTTTGGGTTTGTCCTGTTTGGAGTTCATTGAGTTTTGGGATGTGTATATTCATGTTTTTTGTTAAATTGAGGAAGTTTTGAGTGATTATTTCTTGAATATTCTTTCTGCCCCTTATTCTCTTTCTTTGGGGATTCCCACAGTGCATATATTGGTACACTTGATGGTGTCCTGCAGGTTCCTCAAGTTCTGTTTACTTTTCTTCATTCTTTATTCCTTCTCCTCCACAGAATGGATGATTTCAGTTGCCTTACCTTGAAGTTCACTAATTCTTTCTTCGGCAAGCTTCAATCTGCTATTGAATCCCTCTAGGGAATTTTTGTTTTGTTTTTAAAATCTTCTAATTTAACTTTTTCCTTCATGCATTTTTAAAAAATGTTTTTATTGTTAAATACAATATACACACAAAGAAAAGAAAGAAAAAGCAACAATTTTCAAAGTACACTTTAACAAGTGGATACAGAACATATTCAGATTTTGTTATGGGTTACCATTCCAGTATTTCAGATTTTTCCTTCTAGCTGCTTAAAAATGCTGCAGGCTAAAAGAAATAAATATTTTTCTTTTTTTTTGTGAAAAATAACATATATACAAAAAAGCAATACATTTCAAAGTACATTACATCATTTAGTTGTGCAACAGATTTCTGAGTTTGATATGGATTACAGTTCCACCATTTTAGGTTTTTACTTCTAGCTGCTCTAAGATACTGGAGAGTAAAAGAACTATCAATATAATGATTCAGCAATTATGCTTGTTTGTTAAACCCTGCCTTCACTGTATAACTCCACTATCACCTTTGATCTTTCTCCCACTCTTTATGGGTATTTGGACTCACTTTTTCATGTGGGAAGGGACTGTCAATAATATGGGATAGGGAGATGGAATTCTCTTCCATAAATAGAGAGGCTGGCTTCTCTGCATTTCAGGACTTACCTGTCTGGGGACCCATCTAGAGATTGTAGGTTTCTAGAATATTTCCCTGGTGTATGGAACCTTTGTAGAATCCTAGTGTTCTTTAGGATTGGCTGGAATGGTTTTGGTTGGTGTTTGGCAAGTTGTGGTAGGTAACAATGTCTAACTGAAGCCTGTTCTAAGAGCAACCTCCAGAGTAGCCTCTCGACTCTGTTTGAACTTTTTCTGCCACTGATACCTTATTTGTTACTCTCTTTTCTCCCTTTTGGTCAGGATGGCATAGTTGATCCCCTGGTGCCAGGGCCAGACTCATCCCTGGGAGTCATTGCACACACCACCAGGGAGACTTTCACCCTTGGACATCATGTCCCACGTAGTGGGGGAGGGCAATGATTTCACTTGCAGAGTTGGGCTTAGAGCCAGGCCACATCTGAGCAACAAAAGAGGTTATATGGAAGTAATTCTCAGGTATACCTTTAGGTAGGCTAAACTTCACCACTACATACATACATGAGTTTCACAAGAATAAGCCCGAAGATCAAGGGCTTGGTATACTGATTTGAGTGTCCCTAATGTTTGACACAGTAGTAGGTGTTTCCCCAGTGGTAAAGTTTAATTGCTTCATACTTTTTTTCCTGTCCTCTAAGGAATTTTTAACTTCTATTATCATAATGTTCAGCTCTGTTTGGTTCCTTTTCATAAGTTCCATTCTCTATGTCGATATTCTCTTTTATTGTATTCATTTATTGGTTTCCTGTTTCCTTTAGTTAGTTGTTCATGTTTTCCTTTAGTTTTTTGAGCATATTTAAGACTATTTTTTTAAAGTTGTCTTCTGGTATGTCCAAGGTCTGGTCCTCCTTACTGATGATTTCTAGTGCTTTAATCTCAACCTTCATCTGGATCAGCACTTCTTGTTTCTTTGTATGTTTTGTAATCTTCTGGCAGAACCTGGTCATTACGATATTTTAACCTATTATCACAGGAATTTAGATCCTGAAGCATCTTTTCTTTAAGCTTGTATCCAGCAAGTGTTATGACAGAGCTTTACTTGAATACCACTAGCTAACAACAACAGCAACAACAAAAAAAAGGACGACGGGAAAAAACATCATCTTTCCAGTTCACAGGTCAACCTGTAGGAGTGCTCTCCTTCAGAGCTTATCCGTAGAATGAGTTTAGAGAATAGCTCAAAGTGAAAGTGCAGGCCTACCCTGATTCTTTCTGTTCATATAGTTTTTCTTGAGCTTGATCATGTGGCCCTGTGAATTCCCTTCTTTACACAGAAACAAATTTCTCTAGGAAACAGTTTCCTCATAGTCCTGGTCATCGTATTCTATATCCTACAACAAGCAATCCCTTGCCTCTGACAACTACCTGACTGTTCTCCCATAGCAATCTGTAGGAGAGCTCTGTTGAGCTTCCTTCAGCATACAGGGCAAGTTCTGGGATGGTGAGTCCCTTAGGCCACCACTGGATAGAATGGGGCACTATGTGCATGAGGCTTACTGTACTTCCTCCTGAGCCATAAAATCAGGGATCCCCTCTGGGAGTGTGGCCCAGCTCCACACTGAGCCAGTACAGGGTGGAGGAGTGGCCAACCAGAGCCCCTGAGATCCCATTGCTTTTCTTTTCAATGCAATTTAATTGAACTATATTCACACACCACACAACCTATCTGAATTGTACACCCAGATAGTGTAGGAACATTGCTTGTTCCTTTTAAGTAGCCCATTTTTTTCAAAAAATATTTTTATTGATAAAGCAACATACAAACATTCTTGCCATACAAACATTCCAAGCATGGTGTACAATCAGTGGCTCACAATATCATTACACTGTTTTGTATTCATCACCATAATAATTTTTTGAACATTTGCATCACTCCAGCAAAGAAATAGAAAAAAGAAAAAACTCATACGTACCATACTCCTTAATCCTCCCTCTCATTGGCCACTAGTATTTCCATCTACTCAGTTTATTTTAACCCTTGTCCTCCATTATTTGTTTATTTTTATCCATTATTTTGCTCATCTGTCCATACCCTAGATAAAAGGAACATCAGACACAAGGTTTTCACAGTCACATAGTCACATTGTAAAAGCTACATCATTATACTATCATCTTCAAGAAATGTGGCTACTGGAAAACAGCTCTACAATTTCAGGTACTTCTATTTAGCCATTCCAATACACTATAAACTAAAAAGGGATATATGTTTAATGCATAAGAATAACCTCCAGGATAACCTCTTGACTCTGTTTGAAATCTCTCAGCCGTTGACACTTCATTTTTCTCATTTCTCTCTTCCCCTTTTTAGTCAGGGTATTCTCAGTCCATTGATGCTGGCTACCATCTCATCCTGGAATTTCTGTCCCAAATTGCCAGGGAGATTTACATCCCTGGGAGTCAAGTCCCACATAGAGGGGAAGGGCAGTGAGTTCCCTTGCTGTGTCGGTAAGTAGCCCTTTTTGATTTGATGCTTACGCTGATATTGTAGTCCTTTAAGTGGAGTCATTTTCTGGAGATTTGAGAGAATGCTTTGCCAGTTCTTGCTGATTGTTCAGTACTTCTTTCGGGTGGGGCGAATCCCTGAAGTGTCTTACTCTGCCATCTTGATTGATAAACTTTATTTTTATAACAGTTTTAGGTTTATAGAAAAATCGCACGGAAAGTACAACCTTCCTATGTTATTTGCCTTCCTCACACCCTAGCCCCTCCACCGCATAATTTATTCTGTTATTAACATCTTGAATTGTGACAAATAGTACCTTTGTCACAATTGATGAACTGATAGTATGGTACCTTTGTCACAATAACTAGAGTCTATACATTCGGGTTCACTCTCTGTGTCTACAAATCTGTGGGTTTTGACAAATGTGTATAATACGTATCCACTATTATGATATCGTACAGAATAGTTTTACAGCTCAAAAATGTCTTGTGCTCCATATATTTATCCCTTCTCTTCATCATTCCCCTAATCAGTGATAATCATTGATTTTTTTTTACTGTCTTTATACTTTTACCTTTAAAAATTTTTAAAAATAGTTTTTATATTGTGGAAAGTATCATATATTCAAAAAAGCAATAAATTTCCAAGTACGTTTTAAACAAATATTATCCAACAGATTTTAAAGTTCGGTATGGTTTACAGTTCCACAATTTTTCATTTTTTCTTCTAGCTGCTCCAAGACACTGGAAACCCAAAGAAATATCAATATATTGATTCAGCAGTCATATTCATTTTTTTAAGTTCTATCTTCTCTATTATACTCTTCCTCATCTTTTCTTCTTCTGTTTTGTGAAAAATAACATATACAAAAAAGCAATGAATTTCAAAGTACATCACAATGATTAGTTGTAGAACAGATTTTGTACTTTGGTATGGGTTACAATTCCATAATTTTAGATTTTTATTTCTAGCTGCTCTAAGGTACTAGAGACTGAAAGAGATATCAGTAGGGCTGTGCAATGGTGGCTCAGTGGCAGAATTCTTGCCTGTCATACTGGAGACCTGGGTTCGATTTCTGATGCCTGCCCATGCCAAACAAAAAAAGGAAGAGAGAGATATCAATAAACTGATTCAGTACTCATACTCATTTGTTAAACCTGACCTTCTGTGTATAACTCCACCATCACCTTTGATCTTTTTGTCACTCTTTAGGGGTATTTGTGCTTATGGCCATTCTAACTTTTCATGTTGGAAGGGGCTGTCAATAATATGGGATGGGGGATGGAACTAGTTGATGTTCTGGAAAGGCTGGTGCCTCTGCATTTCAGGATTTATCTGATCCAGGGACCCATCTAGAGGTTGTATGTTTCTGGAAGGTTACCCTAGTGCATGGAATGCTTGTAGAATCTTATATAGTGCCCCAGATATTCTTTAGAATTGGCTGAAATGGTTTTGGTTGGGATATGGCAATTTATGATAGTAGCAAGGTCTAACTGAAGCTTGCATAAAAATGACCTCCAGAGTAGCCTCTCGAATGTATTTGAACAGTCTCAGCCACTGATACCTTATTTTTTACACTTCTTTTTTCCCTTTTGGTCAGGATGGCATTGTTGATCCCACAGTGCCAGGGCCAGACTCATTTCTGGGGGTCATGTCCCACGCCACCAGGGAGACTTTAATCTCTGGATGTGATGTCCCACGTAGTGGGGGAGGGCAGTGGTTTCACTTGCAGAGCTGAGCTTAGATAGAGGCCATATCTGAACAACAAAAGAGGTCCTTGGCGGTGATTCTTAGGCATACCTATAGGTAGGGTAAGCTTCTCTACTTTTTCCTTTTCCATAGTTATGTATTTGGAATCAAGCCATATGTAACCTTTCAAACTGACTTCTTTCACTTAGTAATATGTGTTTTGCATTCCTCCATGATTTATTTGGACTTGATAGCTTATTTCATTTTTTTTTTTTTACTGTGTAACTCAACATTGATTTAGTTTACAAATTTAAATTTTCTCTTAAACAGTCTTAAAATAAGGAGTGTTTGTGTTGTGATCCAAATGAATGTCAGCATTTCTGTGCCTCAGGCATTCAACAAATAATTTTTGAACAAGTAGATCTTTTTTTTGGCCCATCTTTTTTTTTCTTAAATATTTTTAATATAAACAACAAACAGGCATAAAAAATTCTTTTTTATTTTTTATTAATTAAAAAAAATACAAGAAACAAAAACATTCCCAACACGTACACTCAGCAATTCACAATATCATCATAGTTGCATATTCATCATCATGATCATTTCCCAGAACATTTGCATCAATTCAGAAAAAGAAATAAAAAGACAACAGAAAAATAAAACAAAAACAGAAAAAAAAATTTTACATACCATACTCCTTACCCCTCCCTTTCATTGATCACTAGCATTTCAAACTAAATTTATTTTAACATTTGTTCCCCCATTATTTATTTTTATTCCATATGTTCTACTCATCTGTAGACAATGTAGATAAAAAGAGCATCAGACACAAGGTTTTCACAGTCACACAGTCACATTGTGAAAGCTGTATCACTATACAATCATCGTCAAGAAACGTGGCTACTGGAACACAGCTCTACATTTGCAGGCAGTTCCCTCCAGCCTCTCTATCACATCTTGAATAACAAGGTGACATCTACTCAATGCATAAGAATAACCTCCAGGATAACCTCTCGACTCTGTTTGGAATCTCTCAGCCATTGACACTTTGTCTCATTTCATTCTTCCCCCTTTTGGTCGAGAGGGTTTTCTCAATCCTTTGATGCTCAGTCTCAGCTCATTCTAGGGTTTTTCTCAATCCCTTGATGCTGAGTCTCAGCTCATTTTAGGATTTCTGTCCCACGTTACCAGGAAGGTCCACACCCCTGGGAGTCCTGTCCCACATAGACAGGGGAAGGGTGGTGAGTTTGCTTGTTGTGTTGGCTGGAGAGAGAGGCCACATTTGAGCAACAAAAGAGGCTCTCTTAGGGGTGATTCTTAGGCCTAAATTTTAAGTAGACTTGACCTATCCTTTGTTGGGGTTAAGTTTCATATGAACAAACCCCAAGACTGGGGCCTCAGCCAGTTGCTTTGGTTGTCCACACTGCTTGTGAGAGTATCAAGAATTCAACTTGGGGAAGTTGAATTTCTCCCTGTTCTCACCATTCCCCAAAGGGGACTTTGCAAATACTTTTCCACTCACTGATCGAATCACTCGGATTCATTAGGGCATCACTCTGGACAAACCAACAAAATCTCATCCTACCCAAAGTTCCAAGTACTTATGGTGTTCAATCAAACTATCTACATAAGTTATATTAGGAAATGCACTAGTCAAAATATAAATTTTCTACCAAATAAACATTTTTTGCTTTAGTCTCACACATAAGGTGAAATTTGAAAATATTAATTACCATCTGTTTTCGGCACCCTGTAGTAATGACATTCCTTTGTTCTTCCTCATTCACAAACATTTTTAAAATTTGTACATTTAGTCACTATTGTTAGACACTCTAGGCATTCCTAGATTATACCATCTCAATCTTTAACATCTTTCTTTCTGATTTCATTTATTTCCCAGCCCTCCTCCCTCTAATCATTCTCATATGCAGCTTCATTCAGTGTTTTAGTATAATTGCATTCAAGTTAGGTAATATTGTGCTGTCCATTTCTGAGTTTTGATATTCAGTCCTGTTGCACAATCTGTATCCCTTCAGCTCCAATTACCCAATATCTTACCCTATTTCTATCTCCTGATAGTCTCTGTTACCAACGAAATATTCCAAGTTTATACACTAATGTCAGTTCATAGCAGTGAAAGCATACAGTATTTGTTCTTTTGTTTTGGCTAATCACACTCAGCATAATGTCCTTAAGGTCCATTCATGTTGTTACATACTTCATAACTTTATTCTGTCCTACAGCTGCATAATATTCCATCTTCTGTAAATGCCACAGTTTGTTTAGCCAACCGTCTGTTGGTGGACATTTTGGCTGCTTCCGTCTCTTGGTAATTGTAAATAATGCTGCTATAAACATTGGTGTGTAAATGTCTGTTTGTGTCTTTGCCCTTATTTCCTTTGAGTAGATACCTAGCAATGGTATTGCCGGGTCATATGGCAATTCTATATTCAGCTTTTTGAGGAACCGACAAACCGTCTTCCACAGCAGTTGCACCATTTGACATTCCTGCCAACAGTGAATAAGTGTACCTCTTTCTCCACATCCTCTCCAGCACTTGTCATTTTCTGTTTTGTTGACAATGGCCATTCTGATGGGTGTGAGATGATATCTCATTGTGGTTTTGATTTGCATTTCTCTAATGGTCAGGGAAGTTGAGCATCTCTTCATGTGCCTTTTGGCCATTTGTATTTCCTCTTCTGAGAAGTGTCTGTTCAAGTCTTTTTCCCATTTTGTAATTGGATTGTCTGTCTTTTTGTTGTTGAGTTGAACAATCTCTTTATAAATTCTGGATACTAGACTGTTATCTGATACGTCATTTCCAAATATTGTCTCCCATTGTGTAGGCTGTCTTTTTACTTTCTTGATGAAGTTCTGTGACGTGCAAAAGTGTTAAATTTTTAAGAGTTCCCATTTCTTTCTTTCTTTCTTCAGTGCTCTTGCTTTCAGTGTAAGGTCTATAAAACCGTCTCCAAGTATAAGATTTATAAGATATTTCCCTACATTTTCTTCTGTTTTATGGTGTTAGACCTAATGTTTAGGTCTTTGATCTATTTCAAGTTAACTTTTGTATAGGGTGTGAGATATGGGGCCTCTTTCATTCATTTGCATGTGGATATCCACCATTTATTGAAGAGACTATTCTTTCCCCGGTGAGTTGGCTTGACTGCCTTATCAAAGATTAATTGTCCATAGATGAGAGGGTCTATATCTGGACACTCTGTTCGGTTCCATTGGTCAATATATCTATCTTTATGCCAGTACCATGCTGTTTTGACCACTGTAGCTTCATAATATTCCTTAAAGTCAGGTAGCGTGAGACCTCCGACTTCATTTTTTTTCCTCAGGATACTTTTAGCTATTCGGAGTACCCTGCCCTTACAGATAAATTTGCTTATTGCTTTTTCTATTTCTGAAAAGTAAGTTGTTGATTTTTTGATTGGTAATGCATTGAATCTGTAAATCAATGTAGGTAGAATTGACGTCTTCACTATATTTAGTCTTCCAATCCATGAACATGGTATGCCCTTCCATCTATTTAGGTCTTCTGTGATTTCTTTTAACAAATTCTTGGAGTTTTCTTTGTGTAGGTCTTTATTCTCTTTAGTTAAATTTATTACTAAATATTTTATTCTTTTGGTTGCAATTGTAAATAGAATTCATTTCTTGATTTCCCCGTCAGATTGTTCATTACTAGTGTATAGAAACACTAGAGATTTTTGAGTGTTGATCTTGTAACCTGCCACTTTGCTGTACTCATTTATTACCTCTAGTGGTTTTGTTGTGGATTTTTCAGGGTTTTCGACATATAGTATAATATCATCTGCAAACAGAGGTTTACTTCTTCCTTTCCAATTTTGATGCCTTGTATTTCTTTTTCTTGTCTAATTGCTCCAGCTAGAACTTCCAACACAATGTTGAATACCATTGGTGATAGTGGACATCCTTTTCTTGTTTTTCATCTTAGGGGCAGAGTTTTCAGTTTTTCCCCATTGAGGATGATATTAGCTGTGGGTTTTTCATTTATTCTGTTTATCATTTTAAGGAAGTTCCCTTGTATTCCTATCCATTGAAGTGTTTTCAACAGGAAAGGATGTGTTGAATTTTGTCAAATGCCTTTTCTGCCTCAGTGGTGATGATCATATGGTTTTTCTGCTTTCATTTGTTTGATTTGTCAATGAACAACCTCCGCTTTGAACAGGTTCACCTGAGCTGAAGGCGTATTTTTAGTAGTCAGAGTTTGTTCATTAATGCCACAATTGGCGTTTGGTTCGGCTCAACTCCTGCTATTGGTAAAGTCCCTTTCCTTTCCCCTCTGGGAAGCAGCCTGTGAGGCAGGGGTGCCAGCCACTGTGGCTTGGGGAACTAATGGTTCTGGGGAGACTCAGAGCCAGTGCAGCTGGTCTAGACTAGGGTATGCTGTGTGTCCTGTCACTGATGTGGCCCCAGGAGCTGTTCTGTACTGTTTCTGGTTATTTAGTAGTTGTTCTGGAGGACGAACTAAAATGCACACATTGCTAAGCCACCATCTTGGCACCTCCTTTGAACAAGTAGATGTTTAAAAAATGACTAGATATATCCAGAATTAATCAAATTAAGTGTTGGGGGGGGGGTATTTTGGGCTGATGGTTGTCTATATTACTTTTTTAATGCTATTTTTTGAGGTATATTTATATACCATATGCTCAGTCCAAAGTATACAATCAGTGTCTCACCATATCATCATTCTGCATTCATCACCACAGTCAATTTAAGAACATTTTCATTATTCTAGAAAAAGAAATGAAATTAAAGAAGAAAACTCAAAACATCCCTTACCCTTTATCCCTCCCCCATTATTATTGATTTTTTATCTTTATTTTTTTTACTCATCTACTAGATATAAGGAGTCCCGGTCACAAGGTTTTTATAATCACACAATAAAACTATATAGTTATAGTACCATCATTATCAAAGATCAAGGCTACTGGATTATAGTTTAACAGTTTCAGGTGTTTCTTACACTATGTCTTAAAAAGAAATCTCTGTATAATGAGTCAGTAGTCATAATCATTTGTTTTAATCCTAACTTCTTGGTTACACCTCCTCCCTCTCATTTGATCATTCTCTCAAACTTCAAGGATATGGTCAATGACAAGTTTTTTTCCTTTTTGTTTTATTAAGTTAACTTTTTTTAAAATACCTAAAAACACCAAACAAATGCAAACATTCGTAACTTTTGATCATTCTGTTCTACATATATAATCAGTAATTCACAGTATCATCACATAGTTGCATATTCATCATCATGATCATTTCTTGGAACACTTGTATCTATTCAGAAAAAGAAATAAAAAGAAAACAGAAAAAAATGCATACATACCATACTCCCCCACCCCTCTCAGTCAGTGACAATTTTAACTTCTTCATGCTGGGAATGGGTGTTGAGCTTATGGGGCAGAAGAATAAAACTGATTGATGAGAGGTGTCAGAACCTGATATCTTTGGGTTTCAAGGCTTATCTGGAGAGTAGAACAATCTGGAGGCCTCAAGTTTCCAAAGAAATAAACTAACTGAGAAAAACTTTGATAGAGCCCAAGGTATTATTTAGGGGTTTCAGGAATACCTGGTTAAGACTTGGCATACTGTGGCAATTTTCAATAACTGGGTGAAGGTGGCGTAAGTGTGACTGCCAGAATGATCTCTTGACTCTACTTTAAATCTCTTAGCCATTGGAACTTTATTTTGTCTCATTTCTCTTCCCCCTTTTTGTCAAGAAGCATTCTCAATCCCATGATGCCAGGGCCAGGCTCATCCCTGGGAGTCATTTCCCACATTTCCAGGGAGACTTACACCCCTGGGAGTCATGTCTCATGTAGGGGGGAGGGTAGTGACTTTATTTGCAGAGTTCGTTTAGAGAGAGACTTAACAAGGAAAGAGGTTTTCTAGGGGTGACTCTTAGGCATAATTATCATTAGGCTTAGGTTCTCCATTGCAGAAATATGTTTCATAAGGTCAAACTTCAAGATCAAGGACTTGACTTATTAAATTGGGAGTCCCTAAAGCTTGAGAGAATATCAGGAATTCCCCAGGTGGGAAAGTTTAATAGTTTCACAGTTTTCCCCAGTCCCTCAAGGGACTCTGTGAATATATTTTTTATTTTCTGCCCAAAATATTCTGGAATGTATTGGGGTATCACATTAGTCTGTAGAGAATAACATGATCTCATTCCCTATTCTAGTTTCCTTATAATAATGTTATTCAAATAAACTGACCAGACTGGTTAAGTTAGGTCATGTGGTACAGAAAATTTAAAATTCAGACCAAATAAGCAGCTCTTCCTTTGGTCTCACAAGGAAGTTGAAGCTGTTAAAATACAGACAGTATCATCTTTTGCCCTGTATTCTGATTTACCTTAGTCCTAACCAAGTCCATTTCATTCATATCTTGAATTGAAGTCGTCTCTTTTTCAGGGTCTTTAACAGTTGCTGTGGGGAGTAATGCTGACTTTCAGTGCTCTGAGTCTCAGGTGTCACACAGATCCCCAAAGTTACAGGAAACTACCAGGTTACATACAACAAGCACAGCATCTCAGAGTTCAGAAATAACTGTTAAAACTGAAGAATATCTGTGCCTGCTGTAAGAGCTTACAATCTAGGAGCCTTTACTGTGAGCTTAATTGAACATTCTTTACTCCTTAATCATCGGTGGCCCAATCTCTGTCCATTTTGATAGTTCATTTCGTTAAATTTTTTTTTTATTATTGTAACATATATACCAGACAAAATTTCCCATTTTGACCACTTAATATGTACAATTCAGTGATATTGATTGCATTCACAAGATTGTGCCACCATCACCACCATCCATCACCCAAACTTTTTCATCACCCCTAACAGAAACACTGCAACTATTAAGTACTAAGCCCTCATCCTTACCCCCCAGACTCTAGTAACATTTAATCTACTTTCTATCCCTGTTAATTTGCTTATTCTAGATTATTTCATAAAAGTGCATTCATTCAATATTTGCCCTTTTGTGTCAGGCTTATTTCACTCAACTCAATGTCTTCCAGCTTCATCTGTGTTTTCCCATGTATCAGACTCCGTTTCTTTATATGACTGAGTAATACTGCATTGTATGTATATATATTTTATGCAGTCATCTGTTGACGGACACTTGAGTTTTCTATTTTTTGGTTATTGTGGATAATGCTGCTGTGTGCATTAGAGTACACGTATCTGTTCAAGTCCCTCTTTTCAGAACTTTGGGGTATATGTCAAGGAGTGGAATTGCCTGGTCATGAGGAAACTCTATGTTTAACTTTCTAAGGAACTGCCAAATTGTTTACAACAGCAGCATTTTACATTCTCACCAACATTGAGCAAGGTCTCTTTCTTGACATCCTCTCTTCCATTTAGTTTTTTTTTTTTTTATAATAGATATCCTTGTGGGTATGAAGTAGTGGCTCATGTTGATTTTCATTTGTCTTTTCCTAATGACTAATCATGACGGGCATCTTTTTCATGTGTTTATTGACCATTTATATATTTTCTTTGGAGAAATGCCTTTTTAAGTCATTCTGTTTTAATTAAGTTGTTTACCCTTTTGTTGTTGAATTTTAGGCATTCTTTTTATATTCTGGGTATTAAACCCCTAAGATACATGATTTCCAGGTATTTTCTCCCATTATATATGGCGTGTTGTCACTTTCTTGATAATCTCGATGTACAAAAGGTTTTAATTTTCATGAAGTCTAATGTATCTTTTTCTTTTGTTGCTTTATTTAGCTCATGTCTTTTTGTTACTGAATAATATTCTGTTTTATGGAAGTGCCACAGCTTGTTTATCTGTTCACCTCTGGAAGGGCATCTTGGTTACTTCCAATTTTTGGCAGTTATGAGTAATGCTGCTGTAAATCTTCCTGTGCAGATATTTGTATGGACATAAGTTTCCAGCTGCTTTCGAAATATCTAGGAGTGCAATTGTTGGATCATATGGTAATCCCATGTTTAGCTTTGTAAGAAACTGCCAAATTGTCTTTCATAGTGGCTGTACCATTTTGCATTCCCACCAACAATGGATGAGAGCTCCTGTTGCTCTATATCCTTGTCAATATTTTTTGTTGTCTTATGTTTTGGATTTTAGCCCTTCTAATAGGTGTGTAGTGGTGTCTCATTTTTATTTGCAATTCCTTAATGATATGTGATGATGAGCTGTTTCATATATTTATTTGCCATCTGGGTATTTCCTTTTGTGAGGTATCTGTTCAGCACTTTTTCCTATTAAAAAAAATTGAGTTCTTATTATTGAGTCTTGGGTTCTTTATATATTTTGGGTACAAGTCCTTTGTCCCAAAGGATGTATGTTTTATAAATATTTTCTCCTAGTCTTTGGCTTGTCTTTTCATTCTTTTAACAGTGTTATTCATGGAGCAGAAGTTTTTAATTTTAAAGAAGTCCAGTTTATCAGTTTTTTCTTTCATGGTTTGGGGTTTTGGGGCTATAACTAAGTATCTGTTCCCACACTCATGATCACCTAGTTAATTCTCTGATGTTATTTTCTAGAGGTTTTATAGCTTTGCATTTTACTTTTAGGTCTGTATATTAGCCAGTGTTCTCTAGAGAAACAGAATAAGCAGGAAATAACCATAGATATAAAATTTATAAAATATCTTTCGTAACCGGGGGACTGTAGAGTCCAAAATTTGTAGGGCAGGCTGTGAGGCTGACAACTCTGATGAAGGGTCTGGACGAACCCCACAGGAGAGGCTTGCTGGCCAAAACAGGAAGAGTGACTGGCTCTTCTGAATCTTCCTTAAAAGCCTTCCAGTGATTAGATTAAACATCACTCATTTCAGAAGACACTTCCCATGGCTGATTACAAATTCAGTCAGCTGTGGATGCAGCTGATCTGGTCATGATTTAATTCTATGAAATATTCTCATAGCAACAGACAGACCAGCACTTGCCCAGTTAGACAAACGGTCACCATCACCTGCCCAAGTTGACACATGAACCTGACCATGACAGTCTGTAATCCATTTTGAGTTAATTTTTGTGACAAGTACGTGGTCTGGGTCTTGACTGTGTGTGTGTATGGATGTCTAGTTGTTTCATCACTATTTGTTTAAAAGACTATCCTTTCTGCATTGAATAGTCTGTGCTCCATTGTCATAGATCAATTGGCTGTCTTTGTGTGGGTCTATTTCTGGGCTCTTTGTTCTATTCCGTTGATCTGTTTGTCTATGCTTTCACCAGTACCATACTGTCTTGAGGTCTGGCCATGAACCTACAGGGTAATTGGATCCCTGTTTGCTGTCATTTTTGTAGTCATTAATGGTGTTGCTTATTTAAATTTGTCTTCAGTTTCATTTTCCTCCTCCCATTCTTCTTCATCCTCCCAGGGATCCCACACCTTCAGATCCCAGCCTTCCATCTGGTTAGCTGCTTGGACCTGCTACAGTGGCATCTTCAGTACATTTTCCCATCTTTATATAATCTTACTTCTAGTTGTCCCTCTTGGTTTATACCTTTTTTGCTAATACATTAATGTTTTTTGAACATACTAACCTAATATCTTTTTCTAGATCTAATATCCTTTTCTCATCTCCTTACTTCAGCTTCTACTTTAATTGGCCCTTGGTAGCATATCTAACTGCCCATAACAATGGGCATGTGGTGGCTGCAGTTGTTTCCTTTCCTTATGATTTCCAGGTTTCCCTTCAGTACCCATAATACTCTGGGTGACATTTAAAGGCAGTCCCATATCCGTATCCACATACTGGGCCAAACTGTTCTAAAAAACATGGGTTACTTCCCCCACATACTTGAAGTTGACCACCCTGGGATTTTCCCTGTGGATTCCTGTTTCCTTTGGCTTGTTTCGTTTTCAGTCTCCTGACTGGCTTGCCAGTTGTCTGGTTATGAACCTACAGAATAGGTTTCACCAAAATTCGATGGGCACTAGAGTCTGAAAAAAAGAAGCAGTCCACTCCTTACAGTAAAGTAATAACAGTTTATTTGGGAACTTATAGAGCAGAAAACTGGTCCTAGGCGGCCACAGGGCATTCAGTGTAGTCTTACATACCACTCAGGGGGTTACAAGTGGTTTGTATCTGGTGAGAGCAGGGAAGGCACAGAGCCAAACTGGGATTTGCAAAAGCATAAACATGTTTCTTTGATGTTACTGATATGTAGCAGGAGGGTTCTAGTACAGATGGCTCTCATGCTTAGGAATGTGCATATGTGCTTTAAGATGCATCTATGGTAGACAGGGGGTGGTGCTTTATTTAAGAATTTAATAAAGGGTTCTCTGGTTTATAACCTCACGCTTGATCACTGTGGTTTTATAGGAAAGTGAGTTGACATCAGATAATGTCCTCCGATTTTATTCTTCAGTTGTGTTAGCTCTTCTGTGTCTTTTGCCTTTTCATAGAAACTTTAGAGTCAGTTTGTCAATATCCACAAAATAATTTGCTGGGATTTTGAGTGTGATTGCATTGAATCTATGTAGCAAGTTGTGAAGAATTACTATCTTAATAATATTGAGTGTGCCTGTCCATGAACATTTATTTATTTCAGAATTTTTTTCTTTATTTATTGATATTGTCATACGATTTTTCTTTAGCCTGTTGATGTGGTAGATTATGTTAATTGATTTTTAGATATTGAACCAGTCCTGCATGCCTGGAATAAATCCCACATTGTTGTGATGTATAATTCTTTTTACACACTGTTGGATTTGATTTGCTAATTTCGTTGAGGAGTTTAGCATCTATGTTCATTAGAGATATTGGTATGTGATTTTCCTTTCTTGTAATGTCTTTGTTCGTTTTTGATATTAGGGTAATGCTGGCCTTTAAAATGAGTTCAGAAGTATTCTCTCTGCTTCTGTTTTCTGGAAGAGATTTTAGGTATCTTTTTTTTCTTTAAATATTTGGTGGAATTTGCCAGTGATACCACCTGGGCCTGCATTTTCTGTTTTCAAGGTTACTAATTATCGACTCAATTTATTTAATAGATACTGGCCTGTTAAAATAGTCTGTATCTCCTTTTGTGAATTTCAGTATGTTGTATCTTTCAAAGAATTTGTCTATTTCATCTGAATTATCAAATTTATGGTTATAGAATTGTTCATAATGTTCCTTTATCATCCAACCAGTAGTGATGGTTCCTTTTCCATTTCTGATATTTGTAGTTTGTGTTTTCTCTCTTCTTTCTTTGTTAGCCTGTCAGGAGGTTTATCAGTTTTATTGATCTTTTCAAAGAACCAACTTTTGGTTTCATTGATTTTCTCTATTGTTTTCGTGTTTTCAATTTCATTGATTTCTATTCTACTTATTATTTTTTTCTTCTGCTTACTTTAGATTTGCTCTTCTTTTTCTAGTTGGAAGCTTAACTTGTTGATTTTAGATCTTTCTTTGTAATAAATGCATTTAGTGCTATCAATTTCCCTTTAATCATTGCTTTTACTTCATACAACAAATTCTGATGAAGTGTTTTTTCATTTTCATTTGTATTTAATTTCCTTTAGTTCAAAATATTGTAAAATTTCTTTTGAGACTTCCGCTTTGTCCCATGGATTAATTAGAAGTATGTTGTTTAGTCTCCACATATTTTGGAACTTTCTAGCTGTCTTTCTATTATTAATTTCTAGTTTAATTCCATTTTTGTATGAGAACATTCTCTTTAATTCTTTCCCCATATACATTCTTTTACAGGTATAATCAAGACTGCAGACACCTTTGCATGCTTTTAACATTAAGACTGGTTCATAATTATACCTTTTGATGACTGTATAATATTCCATTAAGTAGCTAATTCATAATATACTTAAATGTTTTACTATAATTGGGTATTCGGATTGCTTCTTATTTTTGGCTATTTCAAAATAAAGGTGTAATAAATATTTTCCCATTTTTTTATCCTTCTGAATTATTTCTTTTCAGAGGGTTATACAAATACTGTTGTTCAATTTTCTTTGCTGTTTACTGAGTTCTGCTTTAGACCTAACTTTTGGATGAAGATAATTTTTGAGAGTTTGGATGGTTGCTATATTACCCTGTAAGTCCTTGAATATGTCTAGGTTCCGTGAGGAAAAAGGAGTCTTCTAAAAATTCTTACTTCAATTAGCACAGTGTTTCCTCATTGAAAGAACATAATGGAATGTTAGAAATGTTAGAAAAGAAATGCCTGATGTTTCAGTTGAAAAACTGATTTCAAGCCAGTATTGAAGAAGAGTCTGTGGGCTGATTAAAAGATTATACAGATCTTTGAGAATGAATCATAAAAGGATAAATGTATACAATGCTAAAAATATAATTTCATAAGTCCTAGTGTTCATGCTCAGAACAATTGGTATCTTTGTTTCAGTTTTCATACAAAATCAGTCATTTGTTTACCTGTGAGCATAGAGCTGTATTGAAGATGTGATTCCTGCTCTCAAAGGGATCTAAATCCAAATTGATATTCCAAAGTGTGAAACAGAAAACCAAAGTAACTGAGTGATAAGAGAAGACAGCATGGATTCATACAGAACAATCAAACACAGGTTTAATTCCTTTTTTTGACAGTTGGTAGACTGATGGGAGGGTAGGCCTAAGAGGATTCTGAAAGAAAATCTTCACTTTGATTTCCTGCACACCCTCCTTCCAGCCTCTGCTGCCGTTGTATCAGGTGTCTGTGTATAGTTAGCATTCGTCTAATAGTATCTCTTCTAGATCACTAGATCTCGAAGATCACTTCTAGGGAATTTTACTGCTTTGCTGAGCTGTAATCTGCACCCTATGCCCACCCCCCAGCAGCTCAGTGTTGCAGGAGTACAAAGTTAAAAGAAGTTAGTGCTCCTTTTTTCTCCCTAACTCTGCTGCCTGTGGGTGCAGCACAACAATGCCTGCCAAGGTCAAACTCCTGCTTTCCTCATTCTCCACTGTAGGCAGATAGTCTGTGTCCAGTCAGGCCTGCAACCTTTAGTTGAAGGTGATCCTGCTCTTCTTTGCCTGGTTGAATGAAGACTCTTTGGTACTTTTCTATCAGTGTCATCCCGTCTGCTCCATCCCTTTTAGGAATTCCTCAGGGGCCCATCAGTGGTACCTATTTCTGTTTCTTGGAGATATTTTTCAACTTCTGTATTTGTATGATCATTTAAAACAGAATTTAGTAGAAGGAATAGGTAACTACATAGGCTCATTTATCATCATAAATTTATTTTTGTGTATTATGTTTTCCCATTTTATTGAACACTCTTAAGAGTTCTAATTTCATTCAGTTTTGTGGGGTTTTCTAGATGAAAAATTGTATTTTTTATAAAGTTAATTTTTTTTTTTTTTTGCTCTTTCCATTTCTATACGACGTTTTTTTTGTCTTAATGCACTAGATGGGATTTCTAGGGTAATGTTGAGTAATGCTGTAGGTGGGCATTTGGGGCATAATCTTCACTTTAACCAGCCAGCCTTTAGTATTATTAATTTTAGTCACTTTCTGTATATTACAAAATTTTGTTCTAGAATGGTGGACCAGAATTTGAGAGAGATTTGTCAAGCTACGTCCTCATTATGTTGAGTTATTGGACTGCTGAGGTTCTCTCAAATCTATGGTTCTGTCATTTAAAAATTAAATTTGGGTTTGGTCATTTGTTGTTTCCTCTAGAAACAAAGCCTTGCCCTTTAGATTTTTAATTCAAGATGCTGAACATCATAGAATATGGTGGCAGATGTATTTTCGGCATCCAGAATTAGAATTTTTGAGTTAGCAGCCACCAGTGGTCACTAATATTTTCCCCATCAGATTCTTCCTTTTTATTATTTTCCTGCCTTGTCCCCCAGAAATGACTGTGATCTTAATAGATAAGAGCTTTTGCTCAGTTCAGGATAATAACTTACCAACATATTTATTTAGTACTTTATGTCCTTAATGATGAGCTCTGTGAAAGAGAGGGTAGAGATGGAGAAGAGGATTTAGTGGTGAGCCTGTGGAACTCCCAACATTCCAACTCAGATAAAGGTGGAGGAACAGCAGAGACGACTGAGAAAGAATGGTCAAAAGGTCGGAGGAAAATCATCAGAGAGCTATTGCTAAGCATTTACAAGGATTAACTCACTAAATCCCTCAAGAACTCTGAGAATAAGTACTATTATAATCTCCATTTTGTAGAGGAAGGAACTGAGACCTTGAGTGTTTAGATAACATCACTCCAGACATGCAGCTAGTAAGTGATGGAGGCAGGATTTGAAGTTGGGCAGACTCCAGAGCTCCCTTTTAGCCACTGCTGTTCTCCAGGTTCTCAGGTGTTACCACACCTAATTGTAAGTTCAACCAAAAACAAAGAAATGGGACATTGTAGTTTGTGTAACTATACTATAGGTAGATGCATTGTTCTCAGTACATGTTTTAAATTTTGAAAAATAGCTCATGTCTTTGTTATTGGCATGGTAGACTCAGGGAACTCAGGACCTGTGTTTGGGAATCTTGTCCAACCTTGTCATTTTACCTGTGGAGAAAACTGAAGCTAGTGTTGTTGAGGAACTTGCCCAAGACCTTGCTGGTGCTTTTGACTCCAAGGTCAGTGTTTTTTCCCGCAGCACTGCCGTGCCCCTGTAATGCACATTCTTAATCCAACAATGTTGTAAATGAAAGATAAGGAATAGTTGAAATTAATACATAAGATACTAAAACTGCCCTTGTCAGAATCACTAATAATCTCCATTTAGCGAAATCCAGTGTCATCATTCAACTTGATCTCTGAGCAGAGCCTTTTTCCTTGCTTAGGTGTTATGACTCCAGTGTGCTGGTTTTCGTTCTCTCTCTTGACTGTTTTTACATGGTCTTCTCTGCTTGTTCCTTCACCTTTCTCTGAGTTGGAATGTTGGGGTTCCACTGAGTTCACCAGTACTCCATCTTCTTCCTCTCCCTGATTGAACTCATCATATTCTGTGGTTAATTCATTTTTATGTTGATGACTCTTAAATTAATATATCTAGTCCAGACTTCTCCTCTGAGGTTAAGATTCATGTGTCCGACTACTTACCTGATCTTACATTTTGGATGTTTCAAAGACACTACAAACTTACTGTGTCAAAGTATAACCTATTCCATAGGACCCTTGGTCCTGTTCATAGCAACCCCACCCCGTCCGTGCCAGTTTGAAACTATTGCGTACTCCAGAAAAGCCATATTCTTTAATCCTAGTTTAATATTGTAAGGTGGGGTCTTTTTTATTAAGTTGTTTCCATGAAAATGTTACTCATCTAATTGTAGGAGGGTCCTTTGATTAGTAGTTTTCATGGAGATATATCTCTGTCCATTCAAGGTGGGTCTTAATCCACTTACTGGAGTCCCTTAAGAGGGAATCATTTTGGAAAAAGCTTCAGGGCTGACACAGAAAAATACGTTTGGAGATGCAGAAAGAAAATGTCCTGGAAGAAGTTGTTTGAAGTGAGAAGCTGGGAAAGAAAGCTAGCAGGTGTCACCATGTGCCTTCCCAGCTGACAGAAAAATCATGAACGCCATTGGCCTTCTTTGTCATGGTATCTTTCTCTGAATGCCTTAGTTTGGACATATTTATGGCCTTAGAAATAAATCCCTTTATAAATGCCATTCCATTTCTGGTTTATTGCATTTCTGACAGCATTAACAAAGCAAAACAGATTTGTTTCAAAGACTGCAAACTTAACATGTCAAAATGGAACCTATTCCATAGGGCCTCTGGTTTTGTTCATAGCAACCCAACCCCCTCACACACTTCTTCGCCTTTTTTATTGCCACTACCAACTGGGAATCATTCCTAGTAATAACAATCATAACTAACATTTATTGAAGCTCTTTGTTTCAGCATTGCACTTATCACACTACAGTCATGCCATTCTTTAGCCCTCTCTTTTTTTTTTTTTTTAATTTTTTTTTTTTAATTTGCATATGGGCAGGAGGCATCAGGGTTCGAACTCCAGACCTCCAGCACGGCAGGTCAGAGCTCTGCCTGCTGAGCCACGGCAGCTGCCCTCTTTAGCCCTCTCTTGATGCCTCTCTTATCCCTCTCAAATCCTAGGTCACTGTCCCTATGGATGCTTTTGGAACCACCTTCAATATAAAACTAGTCCCATGACTAGTTCTTTCTCTTTCTTCAGTAACTAAATCTGTCAGAGTGGAGTTTAAGAAAATGTGCCTTGTAATAACTCCTGTAGTGAGCAAAAAGAAAAAAAAGGGCTAATATTAGTAAACAGGCAGTAACTGCTAGCAAATTAATTAAGATCTTCTTTGTAGTTAGGTTGTGGAGGACAATAAATTATCAGCTTATTTAACTTTGTGACTGCCAAAGAACTTTCATTCTTTAAAAGTATTGAATGAAGGTGAACCCCTGCTGTGAGACAGAGGAATGTACAGTTCACACATACTTTCCAAATTGGAGCACATTATCTCCTATGGAGCAAAGTAATGACTGTAACAAACTAGGGAGACTTTTCTTTTAAAGCACCAAAGTCAGCATGTTCATAGTTGACAGTGGAGGAGTAAGCATGAATTAATTAATTCTGCCTAATTACTGCCTCTACTGTTCTCTGGTTCTGAGCTCATAATTTGTACAGGTAACAGTAAATTAATATAGATGGACTCAACTTGGAACACTTACACTATAGGATTCCCCTTTCCCACATACTCTGTCTTTTAAATTGGAAGTGAAAGATGTCAAAGTAGCACTTTCTCCTCTACAAATGTAGTGAAGTGTTTCTGTTGTGCAACTAAAAAAAGTCTAAATTATTAGACTCCAAAAATATTTGCCTGGCTTCTCCCAGTTCTGAACTTAACTTTTAACAATTTCTCAATCAAGAAAGTCAGGAAAATGAGATTTCTTCATAGACATTAAAGAGTATAGGAGAAAGGACTATATAACCCAAGTACATTGTGGATTAAAATGACATTTGGACTAGCCTGTGTAGTGATTACAATGCCTGTGATAGTATTTTTTTGGAAATATTTATTCAGAATTCTTTTTTATTTATTTATTTATTTATTTATTTATTTATTTATTTATTTATTTATTTATTTATTTATTTATTTATTTATTTATTTATTTATTTATTTATTTATTTATTTATTTTTACATGGGCAGTCACCGGGAATCGAACCCGGGTCCCCTGGCATAGCAGGCGAACATTCTTGCCTGCTGAGCCACTGTGGCCCTTATTCAGAATTCTTGAACCCCAATGCCCAAAAATATTTTTAAAAACATAGTCTGTGGACTGAAGAAGTTTATATTAGAGCCACCTTAAGCAAGAATTAACCCTGGACGCAGGGTCAAGAATAACAACTCCTCTGCCTCCTCTGTTGCTTTTCTACTGCTGGGAGAACTCAGTGTAGGTTGTGCAGGTATCTCATTTCTAGCGGTTGCTTGTTTCTATAACTTCTAGTGGCCTGGAGAAGAGCAGTTTTGTGGAAGTTATTGCTCAGTATACTGGATATCAGATCTTAATATTGGATGTCTTGGGACAATGCTCATGTTATGGAGAGTTCACTTCAGCAATGCAAATATCCTAAAACTACTCCCTCCTCTTTCTTCAGCAGTCCCAGTTATGTGGGAACCAGAAGTACCTCTTCTTTTATTTTTATTTTTTGGGGCAGCAGTCATCTTTTTGGAGGAATAGGGATAAAAAGTGATTGTTTTGTGGTCTTTGGGACCATCTCTTGCTTGGCTTGAGGCCTCTCTTTCACTCAGAAACATAATGTCAACCTCCATTGTCTAATTAATTCCTGAGACTCTGCCCACTTCTTTGATATTGTTGGCTCACCCGAGCTCATGCTCTAATTTTTTTTTTTTTAAACATGGGCAGACACTGGGAATCGAACCCGGGTCCTCTGGCATGGCAGGCAAGCATTCTTGCCTGCTGAGCCACCGTGGCCCACCCTATGCTCTAATTTGGTTGCCGGCTCTCTTGGCCAGGGGCAGGTGTGGGCTCCCTTCCTCTTGTGCTGGATTAATCATTACAGGCCTGGAGTGTATGAGCCCTAAGGATCTTAAATCTGTTTATAGTCAGGTGGACTGCACTGCATTTGCTTTAGGTGAGGTGTGGGGAAAGGGTAGAGTCTTTGTTGTCACAGCTCCTTTGAGAGTCTCACAAGGGCCCAGTCTGAACTGTATAGTGGTGAGCTGTATTGTCAGTGTAGCCTCCTGAAGGATGAACCAAGTTCTGACTCCTTATCTTTTGCTGTATTTGTTTTGATATATAGGACATTTTGGAAAGTTTAGAGGGGAAATGTAGAAGAGAATATTTTCGTTTATTTTTCACCCCTCACTTTAAATGTAAAATGATCCAGCATTTTCCAGATGACTTTATTATTAGAACTAAAAGATTATGCTTATAATCATGTTGAATGAGTTGATTGATTAGCATGTTATGTTGATAACACTTTTGTCTGGTTTAATTTAAGAAAATCTTTATAGCGTGGGTTTAGAAGAGCAGTTACTCTGGCAGTAATGAGGCTTTTCTTCTTGATCATTTTACCTAGTTTATTTCTTTTTCTGTGAGTAACCAGATTTATTACATTACTCTTATAGAAAGCCTCAAGTTTAACAAAAAACTTTTATTGTAGGGTGACATTTACATATGTAACAAAAATTTAACATTTTAACCATTTTTAAATGTATGGTTCAGTGGCATCAAGTACATTTTCAGTGTCGTGCAGCCATCACTACCATTCATTTCTAAAACTTTTTCATCAGCCAAAACAGAAATTCTTTATCTCTTAAGCAGTAATTTCCCATTCCTCCTCCCCCTAGCCCCTAGTAACATCTAATCTACTTTCTGTCTGTATGAATTGGTTATTCTAGATATTCATATAAATGGAATCATGCAATATTCTTTTTATGCCTTATTTCACTTAACATAATGTTTTTAAGGTTCATCCACATTGTAGCACATAATCAGAATTGCATTCTTTTTTATGGGTGGATGATATTCACTGTATTTATATAATACATTTTGTTTATCCATTCATCTGTTGATAGACACTAGGGTTGTTTCTACTTTTTAGCTGTTGTGAATAGATTGCTGTTAACATCAGGGTACAAGTATTTGAATCCTTGCTTTCAGTTCTTTGGTGCGTGTGTTTAAGAGTGGATTTATTTATTTATCTTACTTTTTAATAAATGCCAGCAAATGTTCTTTATTTGATCCTGATTTTTCCCCTCTAAACATCTGATTGAACAAATACTTATGGTGGGCCTACACTGTGCAAGACATTATGTTAGGACTGGTGGAAGTGAGGAGATTGAGAGCTGAGTCACAATCTTTGTACTTAAGGAGCTTGCAACATGGGTGAGGTTAGTCTTCTTTTATGCAGACTCTGTGGAGATCCAGAATATTGAACCTAGTTTTTGATAATACCATAAAACATTAATTGTTGCTCAGAATTTAAATCTTGTATATGCTTTCTACCCTCTAGTTTAAACTTTTAAATGATACTATTAAATTTACTTATAAACCACTTTCATACTTATACATGATTTAGCTAAAGTATGATAGAAAAATGTGTTCTTTTCCCTTCCTGTTATATTTTGATCTTCAGGTCATGGGAGGATGATAATATAGAATTTGGCACTAATATATTTAAAAAATACTTTCCAGCCTGAGTATATGATACTCAATATACATTCATGAGGAAAGTCTTTAACATACATCTTAAACTATGCAAAAATTAACTTCAAATTACTTCATCAGTGGCCAACTTCAGATAATATGGCTCTGTTGAAAAAACAACAAATCTCATTCTTCCACTGCAGTCATTTGACAGTAGCATAATTGGGAAACTATCTCTGGCCTTCCTCCTTGCTGCTCTCCTCCCCCCCTGGGTGTACTTCTCCCTGTGTTCTTACTGAGATACACAGCAGACATATTCGTTCCCTTCCGAGGTTCCCAAATGCAGCAGACAGCTGCGAACATTTGATACTTGTTTGGGTTGGAATTTACCATGTGAACCTCTCTGCCTAGAACATCTTTCCCTAGGCCATAGGGTTGTTATTTCAGAAGGATATTGTGAAATTAGGTGATATTCCTTCATGACCAGGCTAAACCAGGCATTGACCACATGAGTAGACAGATGTTTCCTGGTAGATATAATGCTTTGGTTTTCTCAGTAACTGGGGAGTCAAAATCAACAGTGACAAGTAAGAAATGGTATATTTCTTTTATATATTCTATCTCCATTTTCTTTTTTCTATTAGCTTGAATATTGATTGTTGGGAGGTAGACCTCTGTGAATTTTAATTAGAGTTGTGGTACAATACTAATCTCACTGTGGTAGCAAGACCAATGTTATATGAATGCATTAAAAGAAAGGAAATCTTACACATTATGTAACAAATAATTGAAGCCTTGTTGAATGTAAGATACTATGCTTTTATGCCACTTGGTTTTAAACTATATTTTTAAAAACTTTCAAATTCTTTTTTTCTTTATTAGAAAAGTTGTGGACTTATAGAATAGTCATGCATAAAATACAGGATTCCTATATACTATTGTATCTTTTATAAAAAATTGTTTTTTATTTTTGAAAATTTTCACTGGTCATTTATTACCTTATCCTGCCTAGTTATTTAAAGTTGAATGTTTATTTTTCTTCACTTGAAATCTGTTTTCTTAGCTTTTTAGAATATATGACTTCCTGAATATGATTTTATTTTTATTATGTACACTGTTTTGTTAGAAATTCTTCAGTGGAATTAAAAACTGCTTCATAACAGAGGAGAAAATTGTGGTCAGGAAGAGTCCCTGCACTATTTGATTTTCCTACTAAATGACTGCCTCATTGCCTTTGTAACTGTGAAACTATGGGCATTGTTCCATGCAGACTGCAGTGGCAGAGCTCTCTCCTTACATATATAGCCAGAGTTGAGTTATTAATTGAAGATATGATTTTGTATTTGAGGCTCTAAGCCATCTTCACGTTTATAGGAGATACTCTTAATTCTAGTGGCATTTGAAAGGTGCACTCATATCTTGCAGTGCACATTTAACTGCTTAAACTGGGAAAGAGAGACACTGTCCTTTGTAATATAAATTAGAAAGTCAAAATGTTTTTTTATTCATAGTTTCCCCACATTTGGCACAATACCTGGGATGTAAGGCACTCTCCAATGTCTGTTGAGTGAACAAATAGATGGATAGATGGATGGATAAATACATTTAGTTGGTCTTTATTAACATTTTTCAAATTTGATTTTAAAAAGCAGTAGCAGAAATTCTCTAGGTAAGTAACTGAGAGGAGAAAGGATTGTTACACGGGGCCAGGTGTAATCCTAGAGATATTCTGGGAAGAATATTAAAAAAGATATAAGAAAGAAACAGCATTTCAGTTGTTGCCATGCATTTTAGTAGGATCTGAGAGTGGCAATTAAGAGTTTAGCCTACTAGGTTGAAATCCATGCCTTGATTTCATCATTTACCCAAGTGGCCTAAATAGTGAGGTTGTTCTTCCCATTCTAGTTTTTATCTTAAGTCATGGTAGCATTTTGCAGGTAAACTGAGGGAGGCAGGGAGATTGAGTGCTTGTCTGGCACACCTTGCTTGTTGGTTAACTAGCCTAGTTGAGATTCATGATTTTTAGGAAGAGTGGGAAGGATATGTTCTTGTCTGTCTATAGCATAGACAGTTTTTGACCATACTGCTACCCTAGCCTCAAAAAGTTGCTTTCACTGAATTGTTTATTAATATTTCTCTTGCATTCATGTTTTCTAGACAAAATAATTGTAAATCCTGAATCGACATTTTCTTGAGATTATTCCAGACATTATCTTTTTCTGATGGTCCTTATGTAGTTCTTTGATTGTGAATTTTTTTCAAAACTCGATACTTGGAAAAACCTTATCTTTCCTGGATAGCTAGGAAATAATAAGATTCATTTCTGATAATAAGATTTGTGTAAGCCATCTTGATTCTGTTTTCTTTCATTGCCAGGATGCTTAAGGCCAGCTTTTTTATGCTTAGTATTAACTTTTTTGCTGTCTCCTTTTTCTTATCTCTGTTTTTCCTTTTAAGTTATGAATAATTTTATTTTGTGTGTACTTTTTATAAAGTGCCTTAAATTCTTCTTGGGAAGAACCGTGTTTTTAATAGATACATTAAAACCATAGTATACATTCATCATTCATTAAGTACTTGCTTTGAGTTTATACTTATTGATTCTCTAACCTTCTTTTCCCACTAACTCTAGTCAATTTTTCTTTCTAGTTTAGTCCTGGGCCAATTCAAGTATATCCAAATTTAGGTGTACTAAATACAATCTTAATTAAGATCTTAAGATTGTGCTGTAAGAATTTGAAGGAAATGAACTCATCTGTTTTATTCAAAAGCTCAGCTTTTGATAAATGAATATGGAATTCCCCCCAGGAACCTACATGATATAAATCATTGCCTGAACCCAAGAGTTGTGTTCATTATCTCCAGCTGGAATTGTGGCTCTTAATTGAAAAGTGGCTTAAGAGAAGATTTGGGTTATTATCCTTTTACTTGCTACCTGATAATCTGCTCTTCTATTTGAGGGAATAAACTTTTCTGGAAGAAGAGCTACTCCACAGATCAGGCAGACTCACAGTAGAGATTTAAAATCTGTAGTCCATTTCCCCATATGTATTTATGCACCTGTCCAGTAAACAGTAGTACTCACAGATCAGCACAATTTTCCCTGGTACATTTTTCAGTCTTGTTAGTGTTATTGTAGTAACACCTATAGGAAGCAGACTCCTAAAGGAGTGCAGGTGCCTTCCCTTATGGACCCCATTTTGTGTCAACCATTTATTTATTTTGAATTCTTTTGTTCTGCATACAGTACATTATACTACATGAAAATCTATAGAGATGTGCATATGAAAGTGCTAAGATATAGTGGTATGTCTGGGTTCTCATTGAGATTCTTTGAGCCTAATTTTGTAATTATATCTACCTCCTCCACATGGTTATTGTTAGAATAAAAGGGAATAATAATAATAATAATAATAATAATAATAAATCTCATAGCATTATGCCTGGGAGCATTTAATAATGATTGAATTGGAGTAATAAACGTTTCTAAGCCCATAGTGATATTCCTACTTATTCCCCAATCTATATAACAAAATCCGTGTGCAAAATAGTTTCTGGATGTACATTCTGACATCATTTGACTTGTGTTCTAAATCTTATGATTTTACATAGCATAGCACCACTGATAATTTGTTTCCAATGATGGAATGTCTTATTCATTTATCTGTTTCCCAGTACATGAGGTTTCCTATGTCATGTTTGCTACTTGAATTTGATATTTAGTTTTGAATCAAATTCAAAACAGTATACAACAATATATTGTATATTGTTTTGGTGAGCTATGTACACAAGGGACAGTACTGTATTTCTAAACTATCCTTTTTTTGGTGGAAGTATCAATAAAAATAAGTATTATAGTCACTAATAGTTATCCTTCAGAGCTAATTTCTGAGATTCAGACTGGACTCCTTATCATTAAGAAATAAAAAAAGCCAAAGAACACTGTACCTCTTTGACTCTGCTCTCATTTCTAATTACTGTTGAAAGTTACCTTCTTTTTTTTTTTTTTTTCCTGCAGATTCCTCAGAATTCTGGACGTAGTTTTATCCCCAGTTCTTGGCTGTCTGTTCTCTTTCTGCATCCTGCCTTTTGTCTTTTGCCCCTGAAGATAATTTCTCAACCAAATCCAATGTCTTCTTCCTTTCTAGCCAATCTGTTTTCTCATTTTTGTTGGCTTCTTGATTTTTCCTTACCCTCTCAGGGTGTCTCTTTGATTGTCTTTCCTACCATGTTTACCTAGTGTCAACTCTTAACACATTTGAAGTGTATGGGTGGGAGTATGTGGACCCCTCCTGTAAATGTGTAGACCAGATATATTGGTCAGGGTTCTCTAGAGAAATAAACCAACAGGAGATATTTGTAAATATGAGATTTATAAAGGTGTCTCGCACAAACAAGGTAATGAAAGAGTTCAAAATCTGTAGGGCAGGCTGTGAAGCTGGCAGCTCCAATGAAGGGTCTTGATGAACTCCACAGGAGAAGTTACAGTTCTATGATTTTTTAGTTTTTTCTTCTAGCTGCTCCAAACCACTGGAGACCAACAGAAATATCAATATAATGATTCAGCAGTCATATTCATTTGTTAAATCCTATCTTCTCTGTTATGGTCTTCCTTCTCTTTAAATAATAATATATATACATAAAAGCAATAAATTTCAAAGTACAATGTAACAGTTAGTTGTAGAGCAGATTTCAGAGTTTGGTATTGGGTTACAATTCCACAATTTTAGGTTTTTATTTCTAGCCACTCCGAGTTTACTGGAGGCCAAAAGAAATATCACCATAATGATTCAGCACTCATACTTGTTTGTCAGACCAACCTCCGTATAACTCCACTGTCACCTTTGACTGTTCCCCCACTCTTTAGGAGTATTTCAGCTATGGCCATTCTAACTTTTTCATGTGGGAAGGGGCTGTCGATAATATGGGATAAGGAGATGGACAGTTAAAGTTCTGGAGAGGCTGGCCCTTCTGCATTTCAGGACTTATCTGGTTCAGGTACACATCTGGAGGTTGTAGATTTTGCACAGTTACCCTAGTGCATGGAACCTTTGTAGAATCTTATATAGTGCCCTAGGTGTTCTTTAGGATTGGCAGGGATGGTTGAGCTTGTGGGTTGGCAAGTTATGATACGTGGCAGTGTCTAACTGAAATGTGTAAGAGTGTCATCCAGTGTAGCCTTTCAATTCTATTTGAACTCTCTCAGCCACTGATATTTTATTTGTTACACTTCTTTTCCCCCTTTTGGTCAGGATGGCATTGTTGATCCCATGGTGCCAGGGCTAGGCTCATCGCTGGGATTCATCTCCCACACTTCTAGGGAGGCTTTCATCCCTGGATGTCATGTCCCACATAGGGAGGGGGCAATGGTTCCACTTTTAGAGTTGGACTTAAAGAGAGAAAGACCACATTTGAGCAACAAAAGAGGGCCTCCAGAGGTGACTCTTAGGCATACCTGTAAGTAGGCTAAGCTTATCCGCTATGTATATAAGCTTCACAAGAGCAAGCATCAAGATCAAGGGCTTGGTCTGTTGATTTTGGTGCCCCTAATGTTTGACACAGTATCCAGGATTTCCCCGGTGATAAAGTTTGATAGTCTCATAATTTTTCTCCCATCCCTCAAGGGACTTTTCTAATATTTTTTCATTATCTGCTTAATATACTCTAGGATGTATCCAGGTATTATATTAAGCTATACAGGATTAAATCTCTCATTCTTATTCTAGGCTCCCTGTGTTTGGATTGTTTAAATGATCTATCCAGATGGGTTGAGTTAGATTATGTGCTACAGAAAAAATTTAGATTCTGGACATAATAAAACTTTTTTCCTTTGGTCTCAAAGAGTATGTGGGATTCTGAAATGCAGGCAATGTCTTCCTTACCCCTATTTTCTAAATTACGTTAATCCTGATCCAATCAGCATCACTCTAATCTCGAAATACCAGGTTATAAATAATATAAAACAGCCATGATAGGGAGTTTCATTGGAGCCTCTCTGAAGGGCAAGGCTGGAAAAAGGTCAAAACCTTCCCATATCAGAGGGAGCCAGTATCTCCACCTTAAAACAAAAAGTTTTTTCTGAGACATTTGGGTTTGGGATTTGAATTTATGCTACCTGCTTGGCCTGGAGTTGAGAAATTAATTTAGATGGTTCTGGTTGGAATTGCTAGGGGTGCTTGGCAGGAATATTGCAAATCTCTTATGGAAGAATGTCACCCTCAACCTACTAAACATACAAGAAAATGAACCACTGTGAGTGAGAGTCAGCTTGTATTTGAGAATGTGCCATTTGTTTGATTCATTGATCATTTCTCAAATTTTTATTGATCATTCATAATATACTAGGTACTGTACTCAGTGCTGGAATTATAATGTAAAAACTTCTGTAGAGAAATAGGTACTGAGCCTGGGGTCTGCCCATTTCAGTGCTCTGAATCACAGCCAGAATACTCTGGTGCTTCACTAGTCCCAGTTTGAAAACCACTAGTTTATGTCAATTCCTTCATTTTGCTGAAGAAAAAACTGAGATCAGACTGGTTAAGTAACTTGTAAGGTATGAACTTGAGTTTCTTTTTCTGTAGAACAGGAATAATGTCTACCTCACAGATTGTTCTGATGGTGAAAGATTAACCATGATATTTTCTGTTGCAAATGTGTCTGTTCATGTACCTTTGTCTCCTTAAATAGTCCCAGATGGTACAAGGACCCAGTTCTTGTGGTTTTCAGGCTAAATGCCTTTTTCTACTTCTAGTCTAGCTCCCTGAGATCAATTGTTCAGACCCATACTCACATCTCTTTCCTCTCAATTTCTATTGTACTTGTCGTCAGAGTCCCACCATTTCAAATTTAATTGTTCTCTTATTTTGTGTGTGTGAATTTTTTTAAAAAAATATTTTTATTAATTAAACAACATAATATGCAAACATTCTTAACATACAAATATTTCATATACAGTATATAAACAGCGGCTCACAGTATCATCACATAGTTGTGTATTCATTGCTATGATCATTTTTTTTAAATTTACATCACTCTAGAAAAAGCAATAAAAAAGAAAAAACAAAACAAAACTCATACATACCATACCCCTCACCCCTCCCTCTCATTGACCTCTAGTGTTTCTATCTACCCAATTTATTTTACACTTTGCCCCCCCATTATTTATTTATTTATTTATATCCATATTTTTTATTCATCTGTCCACACCCTAATTAAAAGGAGCATCAGACATAGAGTTTTCACAGTCACACAGTCACATTGTAAAAGCTATATCATGATACAACCATCTTCAAGAAACAAAGCTATTGGAACACAGCTCTACAATTCAGGTACTTCCCTCCAGCCACTCCAATGCACCATAAACTAAAAAGGGATGTCTATATAATGTGTAGGAATAACCTCCAGGATAACCTCTTGACTCTGCTTGAAATCTCTCAGCCACTGACACTTTATTTTGTATCGTTTCTCTCTTCCCCGTTTTGGTCAAGGTTTTCTCATTCTCTTGATGCCAGGTCCTGTCTCATCCTGGGATTTCTGTCCCATGTTGCCAAGGGGGTTTGCACCCCTGGGAGTCATGTCCCATGTAGAGGGGAACAGCAGTGTTCACTTGCTATGTCGGCTTAGAGAGGCCACATCTGAGTAGCAAAAGAGGTTCTCTGGGGGTGACTGTTAGGCCTGATTTTTAAGTAAGCTTATCCTGTCTTTTGCAGGAATAATGTGTGGCTTTTTAAAAAATGTTTTCATTGAGAAATCTTCACACACATATAGTCCATACATAGTATACAATCAGTGGCTTACAATATCATCACATAATTGTGTGTTCATCACTATGACCATTTGTAGAATATTTGCATCAACTCCAGAAGAAGAAATGAAAAGAGAAAAGAAAAACTCATACCACACCCCTCACCCTGCCCTTTGCTGACCAATAGTATTTCATTACCCTGTATCCCACTTATTATTTTCTTTTATTTTTTTATTTTTTATTTTTTTTACTCATCTGTCCATACCCTGGATAAAAGGTGCATCAGACACAAGTTTTTACAATCACTTGGTCACATTGTAAAAGCAGTATAGTTATAAAATCATCTTCAAGTATCAAGACTACTGGAGCACAGCTGTACAGTTTCAGGTACTTCTCTCAAGCCAAGCCAATCCAATACACCATTAACTAAAAAGGGATATCTATGTAATGCATAAGAAAGACCTCCAGGATAACTTCTCAACTCTGTTTGAAATCTCTTAGCCACCGAAACTTTATTTTGTCTCATTTCTCTTTTCCCTCTTTTCGTCAAGATGTGTGTGTGAATTTAGCTTCCTAACGAGATCGTATACTGCTTAAGTTCAGGGACTAAAGCCTGTATTTTAAAAAATTTTTTAAATTTTTAATTTTTTTAAGTACCAAAAAACACAAAGCAAATGCAAACATCCTATTTTGATCATTCTGTTCTACATATATAATCAGTAATTCACAATATCATCGCGTAGTTGTATATTCATCCTCATAATCATTTTTTGGAACATTTGTATCTATTCAGAAAAAGAAATAAAATGAAAACAGAAAAAAAATTTATACATACCATACCACTTACCCCTCCCTTTCATTGATGACTAGCATTTCAAACTAATTTATTTTAACATTTGTTCCCCCTATTATTTATTTTTATTCCATTTTTTCTACTCATCTGTTGACAAGGTAGATAAAAGGAGCATCAGACACAAGGTTTTCACAATCACACAGTGTCACTGTGAAAGCTATATCATTATTCAATCATCCTCAAGAAACATGACTACTGGAACACAGCTCTACATTTTCAGGCAGTTCCCTCCAGCCTCTCCATTACATCTTGAATAACAAGGTGATGTCTACTCAATGCATAAGAATAACCTCCAGGATAACCTCTTGACTCTGTTTGTAATCTCTCAGCCATTGAAACTTTGTCTCATTTCACTCTTCCCCCTTTTGGTCGAGAAGGTTTTCTCAATCCCTTGATGCTGAGTCTCAGCTCATTTAAGGATTTCTGTCCCACGTTGCCAGGAAGGTCCACACCCCTGGGAGTCATGTCCCACGTAGACAGGGGGAGGGTGGTGAGTTTGCTTGTGGTGTTGGCTGGAGAGAGAGGCCACATCTGAGCAACAAAGAGGCTCTCTTGGGGGTGACTCTTAGGCCTAATTTTTAGTAGGCTTGACCTATTCTTTGTGGGGTTAAGTTTCATATGAATAAACCCCAAGATTGGGGTCTCAGCCTATTGCTTTGATTGTCCCCACTGCTTGTGAGAATATCAAGAATTCAACTTGGGGAGGTTGAATTTTCCCCCTTTCTCACCATTGATAACTGAATCTCACTACCACACTGTTCAAATCACTCTGGGATTCATCGGGAACACACCAACAAAATCTCATGTCCTACCCAAGGTTCCAAATACTTATGGTGTTCAATCAAGCTATCTACATAAATTATATTAGGAAATGCACTAGTCAAAATATAAATTTTGTACCAAATAAATATTTTTTGCTTTAGCCTCACACATAAGTTGAAATTTTAAAATATTAATTACCATCTATTTTCAGCACCCTACAGTAATGATATTCCTTTGTTCTTCCTCATGAACAAACATTTAAAAAATTTTTTACATTTAGTCACTATTATTATACACTCCAGGTATTCCTAGATTATACCATCTCAACCTTTAACGTCTATCTTTCTTTTTGATTTCATTTATGTCCCCAGCTCTCCTTTCTCTATCATTCTCACATGCAGCTTCATTCAGTGTTTTAACATAATTGTATTACAGTTAGGTAGTATTTTGCTGTCCATTTCTGAGTTTTATATTCAGTCCTGTTGCACAATCTGTATCCCTGCAGCTCCAATTGCCCAATGTCTTTCTATCTCCTGATGGTCTCTGTTACCAACGAAATATTCCAAGTTTATTCACTAATGTCAGTTCATAGCAGTGAAACCATACAGTATTTGTCCTTTTGTTTTTGGCTAATCTCACTCAGCATAATATCCTCAAGGTCCATTCATGTTGTTACATACTTCATAACTTGATTCTGCCTTAGAGCTGCATAATATTCCATCGTATGTATATACCACAGTTTGTGTAGCCGCTTGTCTGTTGATGGACATTTTGGCTGTTTCCATGTCTTTGCAATTGTAAATAATGCTGCTATAAACATTGGTGTGCAAATGTCTGTTTGTGTCCTTGCCCTTATATCCTTTGAATAGACACCTAGCAATGGTATTGCCGGGTCATATGGCAATTCTGTATTCAGCTTTTTGAGGAACTGCCAAACTGCCTTCCACAGCGGTTGCACCATTTGACATTCCCACCAACAGTGAATAAGTGTGCCTCTTTCTCCACATCCTCTCCAGCACTTGCCATTTTCTGTTTTATTGATAATGGCCATTCTGGTGGGTGTGAGATGATATCGCATTGTGGTTTTGATTTGCATTTCTCTAATGGCCAGTAAGTTGAGCATCTCTTCATGTGCCTTTTGGCCATTTGTATTTCCTGTTGTGAAAAGTGTCTGTTCAAGTCTTTTGCCCGTTTTGTAATTGGATTGTCTGTCTTTTTGTTGTTGAGTTGAACAATCTGTTTATAAATTCTGGATACTGGACCTTTATCTGCTATGTTGTTTCCAAATATTGTCTCCCATTGTGTAGGCTGATTTTTTACTTTCTTGATGAAGTTCTTTGATGCGCAAAAGTGTTTAATTTTGAGGGGTTCCTGTTTCTTTCTTTCTTTCTTCAGTGCTCTTGCTTTGAGTGTAAGGTTTATAAAACTGCCTCCAAGTATAAGACTTATATTTCCCTACATTTTCTTCTAACTATTTTATGGTCTTAGACCTAATGTTTAGGTCTTTGATCCATTTTGAGTTAACTTTTGTATAGGGTGTGAAATGTGGGGCCTCTTTCATTCTCGTGCATATGGATATCCAGTTCTCTAGGCACCATTTATTGAAGAGACTGTTCTTTCCCTGGTGAGTTGGCTTGACTGCCTTATCAAAGATCAGTTGTCCATAGATGAGAGGGTCTATATCTGAACACTCTATTCGATTCCATTGGTCAATATATCTGTCTTTATGCCAGTACCATGCTGTTTTGACCACTGTAGCTTCATAATAGGCCTTAAAGTCAGGTAGCGTGAAGCCTCCAGCTTCATTTTTTTTCCTCAGGATACTTTTAGCTATGCGGAACACCCTGTCCTTCCAGATAAATTTGGTTATTTGTTTTTCTGTTTCTGAAAAGTAAGTTGTTGGTATTTTGATTGGTATTGCATTTAATCTGTTTATCAATGTAGGTAGAATTGACATCTTAACTATATTTAGTCTTCCAATCCATGAACATGGTATGCCCTTCCATCTGTTTAGGTCTTCTGTGATTTCTTTTAATGATTTCTTGTAGTTTTCTTTCTATAGGTCTTTATTCTCTTTAGTTAAAGTTATTACTAAATATTTTATTCTTTTCGTTGCAATTGTAAATGGAATTTGTTTCTTGATTTCCCCCTCAGATTGTTCACTACTAGTGTATAGAAACACTAGAGATTTTTGAGTGTTGATCTTGTAACCTGCCACTTTGCTGTACTCATTTATTACCTCTAGTATTTTTTGCTGTGGATTTTTCAGGGTTTTTGACCTATAATATCATATCATTTGCAAACAGTGAGAGTTTTACTTCTTCCTTTCCAATTTTGATGTCTTGTATTTCTTTTTCTTGTCTAATTGCTCTGGCTAGAGCTTCCAACACAGTGTTGAATACCCTAGTGGACATCCTTGTCTTGTTCCTGATCTTCTGGCATAGTTTTCAGTTTTTCTCCATTGAGGATGATGTTAGCTGTGAGGTTTTCATATATTCCCTTTATCATTTTAACGAAGTTCCCCTCTGTTCCTATCCTCTGAAGTGTTTTCAACAGGAAAGGATGTTGAATTTTGTAAAATGCCTTTTCTGCATCAATCGAGATGATCATGTGGTTTTTCTGCTTTGATTTGTCGATATGGTGTATTACATTAATTGATTTTCTTATGTTGAACCATCCTTGCGTAGCTGGAATGAATCCTACTTGGTCATGATGTATAATTCTTTTCATGTGTTGCTGGATTCGATTTGCTAGAATTTTGTTGAAGTTTTTGCATCTATATTCATTAGAGATTGGTCTGTAGTTTTCTTTTTTTGTATTATCTTTGTCTGGCTTTGGTATGAGGGATGAGGGTGATGTTGGCTTCGTAGAATGAGTTAGGTAGCTTTCTTGAGTTTTTCTGAAGAGTTTGAGCAGGATTGGTACTAATTCTTTCTGGAATGTTCGGTAGAATTCACATGTGAAGCCATCTGGTCCTGGACTTTTTGGGGAGCTTCTTAATAACTGATTTAATTTCTTTACTTGCGATTGGTTTGTTGAGATTGTCTGTTTCTTCTTGAGTCAGTGTTGGTTGTTCATGCCTTTCTGGAAAGTTGTCCATTTCATCTACATTTTTGCATTTATTAGCATAAAGTTGTTCATAGTATCCTTTCATTACTTTGTTTATTTCTTTGGGGGCAGTGGTTATGTCTCCTCTTCCATTTCTGATCTTATTTATTTGCATCCTCTCTCTTCTTCTTTTTGTCAATCTTGCTAAGGGTCCATTTGTCTCACTGATTTTCTCATAAAACCAGCTTCTGGTTTTGTTGATTTTCTCAATTGTTTTCATGTTCTCAATTTCACTTATTTCTGCTCTAATCTTCATTATTTCTTTCCTTTTGCTTGCTTTGGGGTTAGTTTGCTGTCTTTCTCTACTACTTCCAAATGGACAGTTAATTCCTCGATTTTTACCCTTTTTTTGATATATGCATTTAGGGCAATAAATTTCCCTCTTAGCAGTGCCTTTGCTGCGTCCCATAAGTTTTGATATGTTGTGTTTTCATTTTCATTTGCCTCGAAATATTTACTAATTTCTCTTGTAATTTCTTCCTTGACCCACTGGTTGTTTAAGAGTGTGTTGTTGAGCCTCCACATATTTTTGAATTTTCTGGCACTCTGCCTATTTTTGATTTCCAACTTCAATCCTTTATGATCTGGGAGGGTGTTTTGTATGATTTCAGTCTTTTTAAATTTATTGAGACTTGCTTTGTGACCCAGCATATGGTCTATCTTTGAGAATGATCCATGAGCATTTGAGAAAAAGGTGTATCCTGCTGTTGTGGGGTGTAATGTTGTATAAATGTCTGTTAAGTCTAGCTCATTTATCGAATTATTCAAATACTCTGTTTCTTTATTGATCCTCTGTCTAGATGTTCTGTCCATTGATGAGAGTTGAAGTCTCCAACTATTATGGTAGATGTGTCTATTTCTCTTATCAGTGTTTTCCACATGTATTTTGGAACGTTCTGGTTCGGTGCATAAATATTTATGATTGTTATGTCTTCTTGCTGAATTGTTCCTTTTATTAATACACAGTATCCTTCTTGTCTCTTTTAACGGTTTTACATTTGAAATCTAATTTGTTGGCTATTAGTATAGCTACTCCTGCTCTTTTCTGATTGTTATTTGCATGAAATATCTTTTCCCAACCTTTCACTTTCAACCTGTGTTTATCTTTTGGTCTAAGGTGTGTTTCCTGTAGACAGCATATAGATGGGTCCTGTTTTTTAATCCGTTCTCGCCAGTCTGTCTTTTGATTGGGGTGTTTAATCCATTAACATTTAGTGTTATTTCTGTATGGGTAGTACTTTCTTCTACTATTTTGTCTTTTGGGTTTTATATGTCAGATTTAATTTTCCTTCTTTTTACTTTTACTTATAGTCTTCCTTTCTTCACTCTTCTCCATACCTCTTTCTTCTGTCTTTTCATATTTGTCTCTAGTGCTCCCTTTAGTATTTCTTGCAGAGCTGGTCTTGGTCACAAATTCTCCCAGTGATTTTTTATCTGAAAATGTTTTAATTTGTCCCTCATTTTTGAAGTTCAGTTTTGGTGGATATAGAATTCTTGGTTGGCAGTTTTTCTCTTTTAGTAATTTAAATATATCATCCCACTGTTTTCTCACCTCCATGGTTTCTGCTGAGAAATCTACCCATAGTGTTATTGGGCTTCCCTTGTATGTGATGGATTGCTTTTCTGTTGCTTTCAAAATTCTCTCTTTCTCTTTGACACCTGACATTCTGATTAGTAAGTGTCTTGGAGTCTGTTTGGATCTATTCTCTGTGGGGTACCCTGCATTTCTTGGATCTGTAATTTCAAGTCTTTCATAAGAGTCGGGAAATTTTCAGTGATAATTTCCTCCATTAGTTTTCTCCTCCTTTTCCCCTCTCTTCTCCTTCTGGGACACCCACAACACGTATATTTGTGCACTTCATATTATCATTCAGTTCTCTCAGTCCCTACTCATATTTTTGCATTTTTCCTGTATTTTCTTTTGCTTGTTGGATTTCAGATGATCCATTCTCCAGTTCACTAATCCTATCTTGTGTCTCTTCAAATCTGACATTGTTTTTTGATCTTTTCTACTGTGCTTTCATTCCCATAAGTTCTGTGATTTTTTTTTTCAGACTTAGGATGTCTTCTTTTTGTTCATTCCTTGTGTTCTTTATATCCGCCCTGAATTCATTGATTTGATTTTTGATGAGGTTTTTCAGGTCTGTTCATACATTCTGAATTAATTGTTTCAACTTCTGTATCTCTTTTGAATTGTTGGTTTGTTCCTTTTACTGTGCCATATCTTCAGTTTTCCTAGTGTGATTTGTTATTTTCTGCTGGCTTATAGGCATTTAATTACCTTAATTAGCTTATTCAGGAGATTGTTTTCACTTCTTTTACCTAGGATTTTCTTGCTGGATGAATTTGTTGCCTGTCTGTCTTTGACATTCAGTTCAGCTCTTTCTGGACCACTAGCTTAGGTTTTGTTCAACAGAGGAGAATTTTTCAGTTCTTGTTTTCTTGTTTCTTGCCCTGCCTGTATGGTGCCTCCCCCCTCCCCCCCCTCCCCCAGGAGGGTCTGCTTAGATGTTATAGCCTGCAGCCTGATTTTCCCAGACCAAACTGGCCTCCTATTAGGAGGAAGAGTCACCTGCGTCGGTTTTCCCTGAGGGTGAGACCCAGAAGGTTGAAAGACTTTCCTGTGAAGTCTCTCGACTCTGTTTTTCTTATCCTGCCCAGTATGTGGTGCTTGTCTGCCTGCAGGTCCCACCAGCATAAGATCATGCGGTACCTTTAACTTTGGCAGACTCTCCCTAATGGGGGCGTGGTGGAGACAGAGGAGAGATTGTAGACTGGTTTTAATGGCTTCAAATTACCCAGCCCTTGTGTCTGAATTCCTTGAGGGAGGGATTCCATCTGTGTTGGGCATCACCCCTCCCCTGGGGAAGGCACAGGCTCCAGACAAGCCCTCAAACCAGCTTGTTTCTGCCTATGCCTGGTGCAGTTGCAGCCTGAGAAGTCCTGCTGCTGTATCCATAGGCAGTCAAGACTTTGTAGAAACACAACCACAAAAACTTCTGTTTTTTTTTTTTTTTTATCTTTTTCTGTCAGCCCTGACCCCTTGGCGCCAGGGCATAAATGAACACCCTCCACTTTGATCAGGTTCACCTGAGCTGGGGTCCTATTTTTAGTAGTCAGAATTTGTTAATTAATTCCACAATTGGTGTTTGTTTGGGCTCAGCCCCTGCTGCTGGTAAAGTCTTTTCCTTTCCCCTCTTGGAAGCAGCCTGTGGGGGAGGGGTGCCAGCTGCCACGTCTTGGGGAACTCAGGCTTTCTCGGGGGGCTCGCAGCCAGTCCACCTGGTCCAGACTGGGGTATGCTGTGTATCCGTTCACTGACGTGGCCCCAGGAGCTGTTCTGTACTTTTTCTGGTTATTTAGTAGTTGTTGGAGGACGAACTAAAACGTGCACGTTGTTAAGCCGCCATCTTGGCCCCGCATAACCAAATCCTGTATTTTTATATTGACTTCTGTGACCTAGTCTTGTCCTGATCTCTTTGTAGATTTTTTATAATATTTGTGTATTGTTGTTTGATTAAGTATAACAATGTCATTGTCATGAGGAAATGAAAATATTCCTGTCCAAAGGGTCATTGTGGTGTCATTGTGTTTTAGCAAAGTATGAAAATACTTTTGCTTGGTGTTTATGATGTGAATATCTGTATTGTGCTCTGTCAGTGACTGTGAGAGGTGATTTCTACTTGATTTCCAGCCACAATTTACTTTATGGTACAGGGCTACTTAGTCATTTGATGCTAGGCAAGTTAGTAAGTGACACTGACCAAGCTTAGAATCTCTCTCTGTGTTGGCCGTTTCTGAGTATAGACCTGGTCCATCTTAGCTGTCCTTCTTGCCCTACCTCCTGACCCAAAGCCCAGCCCAGTTGGGTAGTCTGGGACTTACTCCGTATGACTGCCCTATCTGTTGGCTGATTGTCGGTCACTTCTGCTTTCTGTTGGAACCAGGAAGGAACCACTTGAAATTTTTCCCTCCCATATAGAACCCAGCTGAGGCTGGGCCACAGCCAGGACTTTGTTCATTTGTTGGCTGCATTTCAGCTACCCATTTGAGCCCTTTTTCTATATGGAAAAACATGAAAATGCCAGCGGATTATTTTTGCAAGTAAAAAGGATGACAGCAAATGTGAAAACAGATTTACTCATCGTGATGTAAATTGTTGTTATGTTTGCAGATTAGTTTAATAAAATATAGATATTCATGAAAAATATTTGGTTATTAAAATTTAGGAAAAATAACAAAATGCCATTATCTATTATCCAGTTTTGTTTTTTTAAAAGACCTTTTAAGTTGTAAGTTAGAAAATACTTACTGAAATGTTCTGTTACTCTTAAACTTTCAAAACTGTGTAATAGATATGCCAATAGCTAGTAAATATGAAAAGATGCTCAACAGCATTAACCATCAGGGAAATATAAATCCAAACCACAGTGAGACACCACCTCATACCTATCAGGGTGGCTGTAATAAAAGAGGAAGGTAGGGAGGGAGGAAGGAAGGAAGGAAGGAAGGAAGTGTTGGCGGGGATGCAGAGATATGGAAGTTTGAACATCAATGGTGAGGATATAAAATGGTTCAGCTACTGTGGAAAAGTTTGATAGTTCATCAGAAAGTTAAACGTAGAATTATTGTGGTAGACTGAATTAGACACCCTAAATTAGGCATATTCTTAATCTTAATATGCATTCCTGTGGGTGTGAAGCCATTGTAAATAGGACCTCTTGATGTTATTTTTAGTTAAAGTGTGACTCAGTAGGTTGAGGGTGGGTCTTCATGGGGATAATTGGAGGCCTTATAAAGAGAAAACCACAGGAAGGAGCCAGAAGCTGGAAGCCAGAAATCAGTGGGAACCCGGAAGAGATGGGAGAGGCTGTTGCCAATTGACAAGAACATTAAGGAAGCCCAAGGATTGCCAGAGCCAGAATTCCTCTGACTCTGGAAGTAAGCAAGCCTTCTAGCCTCTGAAACCAAGAGATAGCAACTTCCTTTTGTTTAAGCCAATTTGTGTATGGTATTTGTCATAGCAGCCTGGGAAACCAAGGCAATTACTATATGACCCAGCTGTTCCACTCACAGATATATATCCAAAAGAATTGAAAGGACTGGCTCATAGATATTTGCTCACTGATGGTCATAGTAGCATTGTTGATGATAGGCAAAAGGTGGAAGCAACCCAAGTGTCTATTGATAGATCAATGGATATGCAAAATATTCCATAAAATGGAATATTATTTAGTTGTAAAAAAGAATGAGGTTCTGACAAACGTGACAACATGAATAAACTTTGAAGGTATTATGTTAAGTGAGATGAGCTAGACACAAAACGACAAGATAGGTAATTCAACTTATATAAAATAATTAGAATAGGCAAAATCATAGAGACAGAAAATAGATTAGAGGTTATCAGGTGCGGGGGAAAGAGGGTAATAGGGAATTGTTTAATGTGTACAAAGTTTCTCTTTTGGGTGATAAAAACAATTTGGAAACAGTTGTGGTGATGGCTGCACAACATTATAAATTGAATTAATACCTCTGAATTGTATACTTAAAATAGATAAAATGGCAAATTTTGTAATGTATTTTACCACAATTTGAAAAGAAAAAAAGAAAACTTTCATGCACACAGGCATACACATATACACAAATGAGCAATAATCCGGGAGACATTTTAAAATTCAGATTTACCATAACCAATTATACCTTTTTTCATCAGGAACATGGAATGTGGAGGTGGAAGTAACACAGGGTTGTCTACCACATCCTTTGTTTTTCTCTGAGTTATTTGTGTCTTCTTTTTCCTAAAGGAAACTGCTTATGTTTTATATTTCCAGTGTAGCTATGACCCAGAAGGTACTTTTTTCACTATACCTAAACTTGTTTGTTCTTGTTCAATATGCTAGACCATAGACTAGTTTGCATTTTCTGCATTACAATGCATCTACCAAAAGATCTTGTATTACTAATGTTCGTAGTAAATTTCAATGTGGTGATGTCATCTAAACACCCTAACAGTGGAACCTTGGCAGGAATGTGGGGATATTTTTAGCTACTTGGAACTGTTTATTGTAATAGTACTTATTAGTATTTCCGAACAAATTTTATTATATACTTATACTCAATACATTTACTGTCATCTGTCATCTAAAACTTAGCCTTTTAAGAGCCCCAAATTTTGATTCCAACTCTTTTAATGGAAACATTTACAAAATATGCAATTTCCTATTTAATTGTAGGCTTGTGAATATAATAGACCTGTAATTTTAACATTCAGGGTCATCTTATTCTTTTAAGACATACATTGATGCTTTTAGAAGTAATTGGCATATGGGGCTTCTTCCTACATTCAGTGGTCGTCCATTCTGCAAATCTTTATTTATTCTAGGTCTGGAGATCCAGTGATTATGAAGGAATATTTGCTGCCGTAAGAAGGTTCACAATATAATAGAGAAGATAGCCCAGGAAACACAATCTTATTTAAGTTATGAGGAGGGGAGGCAGGGTAGGTGTATCAGTTTGAGGTCCAGACAGATATGGCTCACGTTACAGGATGTGTGGAATTGCATTTGCCTCTGTCTAGCACTTGTGTGACTGACCGAAGGTTGTATGTGTGTGTCTGTTTATGTTTGCTGGTGGCCATGGGAAGACTTCTCCAGTTGTTTATTGGCCTATAAAAGAATATAATCTATAATATTATTGGGAAAGCATTTTCATTCCTACACAGGGTCATTTGTTCCTACAAGGAAACATTATTAACATCATGGACAAATAAAGGGACTTGCATTCAGTTGAACGTACATTTAATGAAATCCTGCTCTGTACTGTGCTAGATGTGTGAGGAGCAGGCATGTAACCTAAAGTGCTCCCAGGCTAGCAGAGAAGAAAATAGTTAAAACATGGTAGAAAATTGACTGAGCAATTGGAGAAAGAAAAATATGCTGAGGATTAAAGAAGAGAAGTCTGTATCCAGTAGGGAGGAGCTGGTGTGGATTTATGGAGCAGGTAGTTTTCAAGATGCACCATGAAAGATGGGCAAAATTGAGGAAATTTGAAATGAGCGTTGTTTTTTCTTTTACATTTTTATTGAGAAATATACACATGTACAGTTCAACTGTATTATACCATCAGTGGCTCACAATATCATCACATAGTTGTATATTCTTCACCATGATCATTTATAGAACATTTGCATCACTCCAGAAGAAGAAATAAAAAGGAAAAAAAGAACTCTTACATCCCATACCCTTTACCCCTTCCTCTCATTGACTCACAATATTTTTGTCTACCCAGTTTTTACCCTTTATCTCTCCCTATTATTTACTTTTTATCCTTATATATGTGTATTTTAACTCATCTGTCCATACTCTGGATAAAAGGAGCAACAGACAAGGTTTTCGCAATCACACAGTCAAACTGTAAAAGCTATATGGTTATACAGTCTTCTTTAAGAATCAAGGCTACTGGAACACAGTTCAACAGTTTCAGATACTTCCTTCTAGCCATTCCAATGCACTATAAACTAAAAAGGATATCTATATAATGTGTAAGAATAACCTCCAGGATAGCCTCCTTACTCCGTTTGAAATCTCTCAGCCTCTGCGACTTAATTTTGTCTCATTTCTCTCTTCCCCACTTAAGTCAAGAAGGTTTTCTCATTCCCATGATACTGGGTCCTGGCTTATCCCAAGGAGTCAGGTCCCACGATACCAGGAAGATTTACACCCCTGGTAGTCATGTTCTATGTAGGGCACAGGGCAGTGAGTTCATCTGCCAAATTGGCTTAGGGAGAGAGGCCTTATCTGAGCAACAAAAGAGGCTCTCTGGGAGTGATTCTTAGGCATAATTATCAGTAGGCTTAGCCTCTCCTTTGCAGAAGTAAGTTTCATCAGGGTGAGCCCAAGATTGAGGGCTCAGCCTATGGAATTGATTGTGTCTGCTGCTTGCGAGAATATCAGGAATTACCCAGATGGCGAAGTTGAGTATTTCCTCCTTTCTCACCAGTCCCCTCAAGGGGATTTTGCAAATACTTTTTTATGGACTAAGTAAGCATTGTTAAAGAGGGATTAGCTGAAGGGAAAGGTAACCTGGGGCTTGGCATACAAGCAGTAATATGCTTTGAAAGGAGCATAATTTTTACAGAGGACGGAGGTGGAAAATTAGGCTACTGAGGTTAGGTGTGGGTCCCTCCTTGAATGCAAGACAGTGAAAGAGATCAAGTGACTGTTTTTAAGGTGGGGAATGATATTGTAGCTGCCCCTTCTTAACCTTATGGCTGAAATGGTGAGTGGAATTAGAGAGGACGACCTCTGGTCTAGTGTTAGGAGCACTGAATATACAAGTTGCTTTGAATTGTGTCTTAAGCACCTAATATGCTGTGGAATTTTAACTTCAGGAAAGTCATTTAACCTTTGTGAGCTTCAGTTTTCTGATACGGAAAATGGGAATAATAATTCTTTCTTTTACATGGTTTTTTTACATTTGTGAAATCATATTTAATAATTTGTATGTGTATTCATTTGGGATTTCAGACTAGGCTGTTTCCTTCCTTTACGTTAGACCTTTCTCTCTCTCTCTCTCTCTCTCTCAAGATTTCTAGTGTAGAGTGAAGAGCAGCTCTTGTCTTGTTCCACTATTAAGTATGATGTTTGCTATAGTTTTTTGCTAAATATCCTTTATCGGATTACAAACTTCTCTTTCTAGTTTGTAATTTATCAACAGATATTAAATTTTATCAGATACTTTGCTTGATTCATCTTGTCACAGGTGTGTGTCTTTGATTAATTTTTCCAAAGAATCAACTTTTGACTTTGTTTAGCTCTCTTTCTTTTTCTGTTAGGAGTTTCTGTTTTATCTTTCTCATCTCTTTCCTTTACTATCTTTTGGTTTATTCCGTACTATTCTAACTTGTGGTGAACATTGAGCTCCTTAACTTTTATAGCCTTTCTTTTTTTCTGATATAAAATTTCTACAGTTTTACTAGAATGCGCCCAGGTACAGATTTCCTTTTTTATTTATCCTGCTTGGTGTATACTGTGCTTCTTGTATCTACATGTGACTCTTTTATACTTTCTGACAAATTCTTAATCAGTATGTCTTTAGATAGTTCTCCGTTTTTTCTGTTCTATCCTTTTGGAATTCCAATTACATATAAATCAACCGTTCTCAATCTGTCTTCTATTTCTCTTCATCTCTTTTTAAAATTTTTATTGTTTTGATGGTCCATACATGCTTGTTAACTAAGGCAGAAGGATGTAATGGGAAAAACACTGGCCAGGGAGTGAAGGTATTGGCTTTAATCTCTCTTTTATATTTTTCTCATCCCTCTGTGCAATGAAAAGTTAGATGGGTGGTTTCTTGAACTATTAGATCCAGTTAATTCCTTCTCTCATTAATGTCTCACTCATGCATTGTGTTATTATTTCAGTGATTAGATTTTCTGTTTCTGAAAGTTTTATTTCTTTCTCTCTGGTCATTTCAAATAGTGTCTTGTTGCTTGCTTTTTCATTTCTTTAAATATTCAAGCCCAATTATTTAGAATTCACTTTATGTTCATTCCAATTTCTGAAGCTTTGAGAGTCTAAATTTGTTGTTTACTGTTTCTACTGAGAGTTTGAATGTGAACTTTTTTTGCATTGGTGATTTTTTATTACAAACTGATTTGTTTGAACCTCATCTGTGGGAATCCTTAGTCTTTAAATTAGGAATATTTTTGTGCAGACAAGATTTGCATTTGCTTCATCCTAGAATCAGGGTAGAAGCTCAAGCCCTGATGAATGTGTGAGACTCAGGTTTAACTGCCTTACCTTGAGGTTGGGCCAAATTTTAGATATCTGATAGGATGACCAACTGTCTGGCTTACGCAAGACTGAAAAATTTCCTGGGATGTGGGACTTTTGGTTCTCTACTGGTCAGAATCATCTTATATCTGCATGTGCCCCCTAGATAACCCTGGCATCTCATTTTGTTTATTTGTATGCATGTGTCTTCCTCAGGGAGTTCCTGCCAGTGCAATTAAAAATTATGTGTGTTGTCTGTAATTTACCCAGGATCTAGTTGTATAGTAGTGGGCATGCTCTCCAGAGAATCCTGGAAGTGTGACTTGTAATTTCATTTTTTAACTTAAATTATTGAGAACATTTTTCCATGTCATTCCATGGTCTTCTACAATGTAATTATTAATGGCTGCATAGTACTCTGTTTTATGTCTATACCAAAATTTATTAGCCACTATTCCATTTTGGACATATAGATTATTTCATATTTTTCTCCTATATGCAGTGGAGTGTTTTATAGCTAAGTTTTTGCACAATCCCAGATTGTTTCCTTATGATAAATTTCCAGAAGTGAAATTGCTGAATCAAAAGGTTTCCAGCATTTTAAGCTTTTTAAATTATATTTCTGAAATTACTCTTTCATTTCCCTGTAACCTAGTTGACAATGGGTATTATCAATTTCTTTCATTCTTTGTCATTTAGATAAATGAAATGTCCTTCATGTTTGATTATGGCAAATGACTTTTGAGACTAATAAGCCCCATTTATGTTTTTTAAAATATTTTTTTGTTTTCTATTTTCTTATTTATGTTTTAAAATCTACATTTCAGGCATATATTCACTCTAAGAAATATCAAACTCTTACTCTCTTTTAAAAAATAAGCAAACTCTTTGTCTTAAAACCTCTGTGACCTCCTCTCTTTGTACAGATTGGTTTTTTAAATCAGGCCCAGGAAGTAAATAGGGAGTAACTTTCCCTGAAGATGTAGGTCTTTACTGTCCTCTGAAGACAGCAGTGGACCCACAGCCTTCTCCCTTGAATTTTATTATTTAGGCTGTGAGGTCTGTCAGCCTTAGGCTTTTAGGGAGACCCAAATATTTAGTGCCTGGTGTTTACCAAACATTCATGTGGAGAGCCTCAGTCTTTATTTATGATTTCCCTTTCCTTAAAAGACTGTTTGGGGCAGTATACCACACTTAGTACCCTACTGATTGTTTAATTAAATGCAGGAGTACAGTGGGTACTGCAGGTGATTGAAAAATTAGAATAAAAAGCTTGTACTAAGAGTTTATGGTTTAGTAGAGGTGATGAATTAAATGGAGAAACAGCACTACTACCTGCAGAAAAGGCATTGTTGTGTGTGTGCACAGTGCTTAACTGTGCTTCATCTAAACAAGCTGTTGTATTCTGAATCAGACAGTATTTCTGTGGAATATTATCTGTAAAATTTACAGCAGAAGCCAAGAGTATAATGCTTTGATACTGACACAGTTGCAATAAGAATGCACTTTTGAATACTCCTGGACATAACCATACATATATTTAGTTATCTCACTAGCATAGTTGGCAAATTAGGAGGTAGAGAATGATAACTCAATGAATACATAAAAACATTATTAAATTCCATTATCTTTATAGTGGTGGAGTAAATTTTTCATGTACGTAGGTATTTCTCTGTATATCTAGATTGCCACAAGGCAAGTGATTGCTGGAAAAGCTTTTTTTTATTTGTTGAGAATATCCTTGTCTTAAAAGGCAGTCTTTGAAGGTAAATTTGAACTAGCCTTTAAGCAGCTATTGAAACTAATTAGGAAGCAGTTAAAACTGCCTTGAGCTTAGTGGATATTTGTGGGTTTTGGAAAATTTCCAAGGGAGTTACTCTGTAATTAGAGGCAAGAAAGTTCATTGTAGTTACTTTAAGTTAAAAAGAAGTTAAAAGGGAGATCACAGGAGGGAAATCTGAGTTTGGAAAGAAACCACTGTACTTTCCACCCCAGGTAGGGGTTATGAGAGTTTCATCTTAGTCTCCTATGCCATCAGGCAGCTGGAATAGCAGAGTTATTACCCCTTGAATAGAAATTGGGATATGTTTACTTTAAATCATTAAACAGGAAAACTAATTACCTGTTCCTGTTCCTCAAACAAGTATACGTTCAGAATCTTAAAATGAAGGGTGTTGGAGAATTTTATGCGAAATTTTCTGTTTTTCTTCCTCCTTTTCCATTCACCTAACATCTGTTTTTTTTTGGCCGAAATTCACTTTACCACTTTTGCTTCTCATTGCAATCTTCTGTTTAACCAATCAATGTCTTAGATTTTTATCCTTTAGAAAGAAATTAAACTTCATTCTGAAATTTTCTCATCTCTATTTATTACTGTTAATATTCATTTTATTTGTTAGACACCTTCTTAGCTTGAAAACCAAAATAGCATCTTTGATGCTTTATTGGGAATTTTTAGTTTGGCATATACTTATTAAGGTTAGATATAATAGTTTTTTGAAATCTTTCTTAATAATTGATTGTAAGTTCTCTAGAAATCCCAGAAGGCTAGTGGCTAATGTAGTTTACACAGCTTGTTAGACCTCTTTTTGAAGATATTCTTAAAACTTAAAAAAGTATTTAATTATTATGATATATCATATATGCATAAGAAATGGAACACACATATGTATTAAAGAATAGTTATAAAGTGAACATCGCATAACCACCATCCAGATAAAGAAATGGAATATTACATCCCTGAAATATAATTCTACCTCCCCCCTTAGCTTTTTGTAATATTTTCCTTGCATTTTGTATCCTCGTTATAGGTTGCATTGTGTTCCCCCCCAAAATACATTGAAGTCCTACCCCCAGTGCCTATGAATATGACCTTATTTAGAAGTAATAAGTTTTTGCAGATGTATTTAAGTTAAGGTGCAATCATACTGGATTAGGGTGGGCTCTAATCCAATGTGATTTGTGTCCTTGTAAAAAAAAAGGAGAAACAGACATGGGAAGAAAGACATGTGAAGAGAGGCAGTGATGGATGTGAAAACAGGCAGAGGTTGGGATGATGCCTCTACAAGCCAAAGAAAGCCAAAGATTGCCACCTGCAAATACCAGGAACTAGGAGAGAAGCAAGGAAGGATTCTACCTTTCTCCCTCTAGGTTTCTGAGGGAACATAGCCTGCCTTTATTTCCATACTTCTAGCCTCCAGAACTGTGAGAAGATAAATTTCTGTTGTCTTAAGCCACTCATTTGTGATACTTTGTTACAGTAGCTCTAGGAAACAAATGGACCACCTTCCTGTCATCCCTTAGAAGATGGTTATTCAGTTATCGTCCTCATTTTCTAATTGAGAAAGTAACACAGAAAGAAGGGAAGCAAAACATCTGATATCACCTATATCTTCGTAGTGCTTATTTTGGCACCAGCCTTTCAGAAACTATGATGTAATGATTGTGCTATTTTGCTGTTAGAATTTTGCATCCATTATTGATTTTGAATCATACACTAATGTGCTGGTTTGAAAGGATGTATATACCCTAGAAAAGCCATGTTTTAATCAAAATCCCATTTCATAAAGGTAGAGTAATCCCTATTCAATACTGTATGTTTGAAACTGTAATCAGATCATCTCCCTGGAGATGTGATTTAATCAAGAGTGGTTGTTAAGCTGGATTAGGTGACGACATGTCTCCACTCATTTGGGTGGGTCTTGATTAGTTTCTGAAGTCCTATAAAAGAGGAAACATTTTGGAGAATGAGGGAGATTCTGAGAGAGCAGAGAACGATGCAGCCATGAGAAGCAGAGTCCACCAGCCAGCGACCTTTGGAGATGAAGAGGGAAAATGCCTCCTGGGGAGCTTCATGAAGCAGGAAGCCAGGAGAAGAAGCTAGCAGATGATGCCATGTTTGCCATGTGCCCTTCCAGATGAGAGAGGAACCCTGACAGTGTTCACCATTTGCCCTCCCAGATAAAAGAGAAACTGTGTTTGCCATGTACCTTTCCACATGAGAGAGAAACCCTGACCTTCATCGGCCTTCTTGAACCAAGGTATCTTTCCCTGGATGCCTTAGATTGGACATTTCTGTAGACTTGTTTGATTGGGACATTTTCTTGGCCTTAGAACTGTAAATTAGCAACTTATTAAATTCCCCTTTTAAAAGCCATTCCATCTGGTATATTGCATTCTGGCAGTTAGCAAACTGGAACAGCTAGTGTGTCATTTTTTCTTAAATGTCATATTATCTAGTGTATATGGTGTTTTGTAATTTTAAATATATAGTATGTTTAAAGTTTGGTTAAACACCATAATGGAGATAAAAGACATACCTTTATCTGTACCTTTACCATGGAAATTTATCCTACATACTTAATAGTTATGTAAAACTTACATTTTAGAGAATTAGTGTATATCAGTGGTTTTCTAACTTTTTGGTATCAGTATATCTTAAAAATTATTCAGGATCCAGAGGAACTTTTGTTGACATGTGTTATGTGTGATGTTTACTATATTAGAAATTAAAAGTGAGAAATTAAATACTTATTAATTTATTTTAAGAAATAAGCCCATTAAATCTTAGTATCAGTAATATATTTTCTTATGAAAATAAGTATACTTTCTAGAACTAAAAAAATTAGCTAGAAAGGGGCATTATTTTACATTTTGGTAAATATCTTTAATGTCTGACTTATTAAAAGTTAGGTGGTTTCTCGTGTTTGCTTGTACATTCAGTTTGTTCCAATATGTTGCTTTTATTGATGTCTATGAAGAAAATCGGACCTGATACAAATATGTGATTAGAAAAGGGAGGTGTATTTTAATAGTCTTTTCAGATAATCATGGATATTTTTTCTTTGATATTGCACTAAAATTCAATAAGTGGTAGTTTTGTCTTTTTGAAGCTTTTTATTTTGAAATGATTTTAAACTTATAGGACAATTATAAAAATAATAAAACTTCCATACAGGGAATTGCAAGAAACACCAAGTCACCTTTTAAAATGCAACTTTTAACATTTTGCCACATTACCTCTTCCTTTCGTCCATCCATCCGTCCACCCATCCATCCATCTCTGTCTATTTTTCTGCTGAATATTTGAGAGCAGGTTTCACACCTCATTCTCCTTGAACACATAATACCTCCATGTACATTTCCTGAGAACAAGGATCTTCACTTAAGATAGTTATCTTAAGTAGAGTTACCAAGTTCAAGAACTTTTTAACATGGATATAAAGCTTGCAGGCTATATTCCAGTTTCTTTATATGTCCTGACTGTGTCCTTTTTGGGGCCTTTTCTCCTCTATTATTAGATCCAGTCTGGGATCATGTATTGTCTCTAGTTGTTATTATCTCTTAAATCTTTCTACTAAAGTTTTTTTAAATCTTTAAAAAGATTTAGAATCTTTTTTAAAGAATGGGAATGTATGTACTCCATGAACTTTCCTGTCTCAGCCACTCTCAAGCATACAATTCCTGAGGTTAATCACACTCACAATGTTGTGCTATCCTTATCACCCTCTGTTACCAGAACTTTCCCATTAGATCGAACAGAAATTCTGCACCCATTATGCATTAATTCCCCATTCTCGTCCTCTGCACCTGGTACCTGTACTCTACTTTATGT